>MKGJ01000001.1:0-179842 GCA_002018255.1 Bretziella fagacearum | reverse complement strand
GGGGAGGGGTCATTTAGATATCTTGCCTTGCTTTAGAGGCAATTTTCAAGGTCGATCAGTGTAAAAAGTTGGCCCGGAAGGATTGATGATATCTACACTTAGTCTTCATGGAAAACATTCATTTTTAATATCTTTACCAGTCACATTGTGGCTACCAAACTCCAAAAGTATGTGTGGCAAGGCATGTGCGTGTTATTTAAATCCTAGTTCAAGAATACATTGGGACTTATAGGTCACTCAGCTTGGCCAGGTTATGGACAAGGTCGAGATTGTAGTCGTGTCGTGAAGTGACAAGATGGTTCTGGATGAAGTATTACTTTGTTGAACCAGTCTCAGCATATGTTGCTGAGCGTGCATGTGCCTCTGTTGAGAAAATGAGAAAAGATAGGTCTTCATATTTGCATTGTATATAAACAACACTATGTCTGTTTTAGGTCGTCCTGGCTGTCGACAATAAACATAAGCCTTGGTGAGATTGAACATATGGGGAGGGGGGGGGTTGCACAGTGAAAGAGTGAAGATAATCAGAGAGCATGAGCATGGGGTTGGGCCGGGCACCACTGACTGCTATTGTTATTCTAATATACAACCCTACTCCGGGCCTCATTACACACTTTACTTCAACTGTCCACATGCAGTTGCTTATTAATTTTCAAATTTCATATTATTCTATACTTGTAACTGGCCCTATACGAGGGGCTAGCCTAGTCTGACCAATACTGGATTGTTCGGTACATCCCAAACACGGTGTTATTTTTCAAAAAAGGCGATTCCATCATGGGCAGATTCCATGGATAACGTAACAGAAGTCCGGACTTTGGTCGGACAGCACTGCATTTTAAGAGGCAAATGATGGGTCGAATTTGATTTTCGGAATCGCCATCTTCCGGAACCACTTACACTGAGAGTTCTCGGTTGCCGACGGCAATTTATAAGCTTGCAAACTATCGAGACAATGACGGTGGGGATAATAGAAAGAATATAATGTTCAAAATAAATGTCTATATATTTCTTATATTAAATTGCTTATGTCAGCAGAGCCAACCAATATTGGTTTTCCTTCTTTTTCTTTTAAAAAGTACCCTTTCTTTTACTAAATTTAGCTTCTGTAGGAGCATAGTTTTTAGTCATCCCCTTTTGTCAACAACACTAACAAGAATGACTGTCCATGAACGGAAGAAACACTGGAATAGGAAATTCTTGCTATAAACGACCATGAACTAGAGCTTTTGTTTCAGAAAGCCCAAGACTGCCGAAGATCAGTAGTTAGATGGCAACTTACAAAGTAAATATTTTCTGTGAATTGTCACATTTGGAATTAGGACAATTCTTACTGCAGTCAATATAGAATATTTTCACTGCCGATAAAACTGCCGAGCTTCTAAGTGAGCCTCCCTCCCTCGTCTCGGGTGGCTGGACCCCAGCTCCGTCGCCGAGCTAACTTATGGCCCCATGTCTCTAAATCCGGAACGGATCGATCATTTGGGATATTGTCCCTGACGGCCATACCTCTCTCGCCAGTTACTGGTCGAACTAAGCGTACCTGAGAATTGCGTATTGCAAAACTCGGAGACTAGGAAGCTTTGTTATTAGGGTACCAGCCACAAAGGCCCCGCAACGACGAGGGGGTCTGTTCCCTTTTTTTTGGGGGGGGGCTAATCCGCCTGACTTGCAACGAAACAACAAAGTTCAAATTTGTAGAAACAAACTCACGAGAACCTCAAGTAAACCAATGAAAAAACAATAGAAAAAAAACCGTACGCACAGGTATTTTTGTTTTGTTTAAAGATACTCGGAGAGAAAAAAGATAAAAGTTTTGTTTTCCTAGTTGCTGTTCACTTATGGGGACCAACAAGGGTCTGATATTGTCCAATGCACCGTCATCATGCATATCAATCGAAAGCGACGAAAGATGCTAGGAGTGTTATCTCGGCGATTGGACAACGTAACGGGGTCACGAAGGAGGCCGTCACGGCCTGGCTAGGGAATATTCGATGGCCTGGCAAGTATGAGTGATTAGAAAACTTGAAGAAAATAATCCACAATTGTGTTTTCCAATCTTGGCTCCCACTGTTCTTTGCTTCTCCGGGTATCCGTGGTGATGGGCTTTCTTCTTCTTCCAATATACTCCTTGACTAGGAAGATATACACTCTCTATAGATAATACACACCACATTTTCTAGTGTTTCCTTCATATATTTGACAGACAGACTAACCCGGAGTACTAAGTGGGCAGGCGCGGAGCATGCAACGAAGAAGCATGCAGCAGAGTTGAAGAGTGGAATTGCCGGAAAATCATGTGTACTTAAAAATAACAAGAAGCCTTTTCCTAACTGATTATGTTTAGTCTCAAGTAAAAAGTACGAGGGGCCGGAGTCTAAAACGTCCGAGAAATAGCAGTTCCGCCAGTGTGAAGGATGCTTCACTAGGAGCAAGTCCAAACAACAACCAAAGGAACTTGGCCAGAAAACATTTGTGAGTTCGAACTACATCTACCAATGCATATCTGATAGTTACATATCAAACGTCTAGAAGAATATGACCAGTAGCTAACTTTGCAAAATGCAAAATCACTAGCCCACGTATATACATGTATGTATATAAGCACCACACGGTCAAGTTAGGCACAAGCAAGATAGTGACAGGGAAAGACTAGGGCCACTTATATACAATAACGCTTGAAGCCCTGTTACTTGGTAGCATCTACGATTCTATGAAGTTAACTAAAGAAACAGTGCTAGGGGGAAGGGGAGGGGTGGGGAGAATTGTTGCCACCAACCCCACCCTGGGGTGTGTGGCAACAAACTTTGTCTGC
This sequence comes from Bretziella fagacearum, assembly GCA_002018255.1. NCBI lineage: Eukaryota > Fungi > Ascomycota > Sordariomycetes > Microascales > Ceratocystidaceae > Bretziella > Bretziella fagacearum. The sequence continues at coordinate 177,027 of MKGJ01000001.1, read as the reverse complement.
CAGTGCTAGCGCATACAGAAATTGATACTCTCTTTATAGGGTGTCTACATAAAGTAAGAGGCAAAACTAACTCAGACAAATACCAAGCATAGGTAGGTTGGGCTACTTGTCCTGGATGCATAGGCAGGCCAGGCTGGAAACTTGGATAGCCAGACCAACAGGATGACTGGCTGGCTGGTTGGTTTGACAGCTGGCTTTGCCTTGCTGGCCTGTGGCATCTCAGTTGTTGCTCTACTATGACAAAAGAGAAACCCAACCTTGCTTTAATGTGTTTACTGGAGCTTAACACACAAATAGGCTGCACAGAATAGAAATGAGGGGTACATTTCAACACCTCCACACAACACTGAACACCACATCACCCGCATACAGAGTTACGAACGCATTGTTTTCTCTATTTTTGGATCCTCGCCACAGTTGGTACTTGCCTTTGCTTCCTGTGGCTATTTACTTACCGGCCACTTTTTCCAAAATTGGGGTTTTCGCTTCCAACGTGACTGCCCCTCTCCCTTCTCCTCAAATCGAAGTTCTTTATACTCTGTGATCAGAAAAGGTTATGTATAGATGTCTGACAAGAGTACAATCCCACACCTATTGATAGCCTTGTTGTCCATCAAGTATCTTTCAGGGCACTGCCTTCACCTTGTATGTATTTTCATGGCACAAATACACATGCTCATCAGGCACTCTTTCCTACCCCCCCCACCCCCCCCCTTCTACACCCCGTTAGGTATCTAGCTCGCCATCAGCTGTACATTTGCTATTTGCCGTGTGTGTATGTGTGTGTGGTTTGTGGTTTGTCATGGGCCAACCCACCACAAACTTCAGCTAACGACATCGTGCATCTAGGTTCACGGCCGAGAACGGCATTTGTTCCATCCTTCTCTATATTTGTTTGCTGGCCCGTTAATACGTTCAATGGGCAAAAAGTTTGTAGTTTGGGAAGGTACCACCAATCCATCCCCGCCCAGTGTATATCGAGTCCTTCCCGTATGCAAAAAAGGAAACAACTGGTAATAAGTAGCAATTGCCTTATTTGGGTGTCTGTCAACGTCGCCGATTGGCAGGCTGGGTTGCCCAAGACTGTTTGTTTATATCGATGTGGCACCAACAGAGTTCCCAGGACGGACTCTTTCTAATTGGTTCATTGGTCTTCCCTGTTTCCTTCTTCTTTTTTTTTCCTTTTAAATCGTTTAAGTGATCGACATTTACTATTTGTTTCCTTCCTTTTAAACCAGGCGGATTCGTCCTTGGATCAATTATCAACTCTTCTTTACCTTCTATTTGCCACCGGATCGTTGCCACGACGGCCTCCGTCTCCCTAACGACTTTTTCATCGTCCCATTTTGGCCCTTCGTTCGACTTTCCGCTCCTCCGCCTCATCCCAAAGACGCGGGCTATCTGGAAACTTTTGGCTTTCAACAAAAAGGTACAAAACTTTGCCCGAATCAAGGATTCCTAAAAAAGAATATCAAATATCATATTTGTTCGTGGTCGATCAGACACAAGAAAGGAGATTCCTCGCCACCGTTCCTTTTAACCCCCATCGTTCATCCAAATCCTACATCGTTTGATAACGACACCAAAGAGGCAACTTTGTGCTCTGGTGCATCCGTGAGAGCCGTCAGATATAAATTACAATCAACTTCTATCATCGGAGCAGAACGTTTAATCTGCCGTGTGCCGTGTGCTTCTGCTGAGCCGTGGTGGCCTCCGTCTTCTGTCTCCTTACACTATACGAAAGGCAAGAAATTCTCAACAGATCCTCCCAGGGGCAACTTTGCGGTGGTATGACACAGCACTATTTACCACTTTGGGGCATGCATACATACTGCCTGCTTGTGTGTTGAGCTCTGTCGGATCACTCGAGGTTGGTATTGATCTCGGCAAACTTGAGTAAACGGACGTGCAGGAACACAGGCAACCCTGTAAAATCTATCACCTCCTCTTACCTTTTTGGTTCCTTGCCAGAAAACCCCGTCCCGGTACCTAACCTGGCCCTGTGCTCCTGCGAGGACAAACCAAACTTGCAAGGTCGTCTCTCCTTTGCAGTCAGCAAGAAAAAGGTCGGGCGGACGTTCTCCTCAAGCCAAAGCAAGCCAGGTCAGTGTGCGAGGGCAGCGTCCTTTGGACATTGCCTTGCGTTGCTTTCTCTTGTCCTGTCTGGTCTGGTCCTGTCTTGTCTCTTCCCATTTTTTGGAGTTACCCGTCGGGCTCGCTCGCTTGTGTCCTTTGGGCCTGTCTGTCACTTGTGTTCTTCTTGGAGCTCTTGTGATCAAGTTTGAGGGTTGCCAAGCTTTAGGTCGAGTTTTCTGTGTTTGAGTTTACCGTGCCTGTGGTAACTAGGCTTTTGCCCTAGTAGCTGCTCTCTCTGTATCTATCGTGTAGACGTTAACGATCTGTACCGTACAGTGATCACTATTCTATACTGTATCTATATACTTTGTTCACTCAAACCGCAGGCTGCCACCCGTCTTTTTGCGGCTCCCTCCTCCTCCTCCTCCTCCTCCTCTCTGCAAACCCAGAGGCTCTATAGCCTTTTGCCACATTGATCGTTGCTCTGCAGGAGGGCAAACGCAGTCACTGGTCACTTACCCTGTGCCACTCTGTCTTTAATCTCCTCCTCTCGCCGCCCCACCCCATCATACACAGAAACAAATTTTCTTGTGTGTATGCCTTCGTCTGCGGATCTTCCAGTTGCTAGTTTTTGTTATATCTCCGTTAGCTGGCAGCCTTTTAGATACCGACGAGGTATAACAGCACAGTTGACCTATACAAGCGTCGAATTTCATCATATTTATTTCCTTTTTTCATCATCCTTTTATTCCACCATTTATTTCTCCTGGTCTTGGCCCCTTTGCGGCAAAACCCGTGAGGTCAATCATCAGACGATCAAGTAGGAAGGCCCTCAACTCATTTGCCTTCTTCATCATTGGGGGGGCTTTGGATCAAGGGCCTCTTCAAAGCTATTGAAGCCTTTGTTTTGTATCTTCCAGATTTTTGCTCCCCTAACTGTGATTAACACCAAAAAAGGACAGGCTTTTTCCGTGCTTTCTGGGGTGCAATCTAGTACAACAAACACTTCTTTCGTTCACCGCCTCATCAAAGACTAAACTGAGGACTATCTGTCAATCTTTCCAGTCAGAAACCAACGAGTTTTTACTGTCTCTCTCGTTAGCGTATTGACACTTGACGCCACAATACTAGTGGATCTCCTTTAAGCCTATTAATTTTCATCGTTTCCTTCCTGGACTTTCATATTCACAACGGACCTCGTCCGTGCGGCATCATCATCATCACCTTGATCTTTACGGAACTTGTCTTTGATAGCCTCACTAAAGCCTTGAGGTGAAAGTATTTACTGGGGTTTGTGCAGCTCATATTCAATAATCTGGTATATGCCCTTGTGCATCTTATTTGCCTTGTCAGCGCATCACATTGCCCTGGCCACGCCCAGTACACTATCCGCACCAGCACTATTTTGCCTTGCTGATCGCCTCATCCAGCTGTTCAACGGCATCGCAAGAGTTTGTAGCTCCATTCCAGTAGTGCACACACTACCAAGCACTACCATAGCCGCCTCAAGAGCTCCTATCAGGTCGTCTAGCCATCAACGGACCTGGCCACCACACATCCCACTGGCCACTGCCTCCATTCAACCAACAGCCACCCTAAAATCACCCCCCCCTTTCTATGCTTAGCTCGCCACTGCTCGCCTGTAGTTCCTCGTTCCTTTCTTGTCACCTGCGAGACCTAGTGCTTCCTTTCTAGACGCCCCCGAGCCTATCCAGGTATCACACCCACCGGTCTCTGCTTCTGCTTTATTTAGTCCAGGGGCGTGTGAGTGTCGTATTGTGTGTGTACGTATGAGTGTGTGTTGTCTCTCTGCTGCGCCTGCGTTAGTGTCTTCTCGAGTAGAAGCAAAAGCAATCCAGCACCTAGAAACACAGGAAGTGGAAAGGCGAGTCTTACCGAGTTTTAGCCTCCCTCAGAGCAGGAACAAGCATCGACGCTGAATTCCCAGGTCGTGATCGGTGCACCAAGTGAGAAAAGGAGCAGTAGAATAGTCATTAAACCGGACTTTTTGCTGAGTTCCAGATTACCAGGCCACAAGATATAGCCACTTGGCATTTTCCGGTCAGACTGAGTAAGGAGAAAATAGTGGTTGCGTTCCATCAACCAGCTAGAGTCCACGTAGCCAGCTCTTTTTCAGTGGTTTTCGGTGTCAAATTTCCAGCGAGATATCGGCGACAGTTCCGTTGGGTATAGCCTTATAACTTTAGAGTTTCAGGCTAGGTGAGTGTACTGCAGAAAGGGTTACTAGTCCGGCTGAGGTTTGCGAGTTTATTCTTGGTTCCTGTGTTGTCTTCTGAAGTGTTGGCAACTTTCCGTTGGTGTTGTGAGTTGTCGTTGTCGTTAGTGTTGTTGGGTGTTGACATCTTGTTTGCTTGTGACGTTGTTTCATGGAGGTAAGGTTACATCTTTTCACCCCTACATACCTACACACACATACGCACAAACATACTTTGTCTCTGGTATCGAGAACAACTGTGTGTGTGTCAGCTGTATGTGTGTACGTGCAAGTCTAGTTGTGTATCCTCTGTATCCAGTGACTGCATATCGTGCCGTTTGATCATTCTTTTGGGCATCAGTATCCAGCCGCTAACTCACCACCGATGAGGAGCAAGTCGACTAGAAACTGACAGGTTCGAAAACTGTGACATCAACAGTTTCCAACATCTTCTACCCGTCATCTTTTTCACAGACTCTCGCAGTCTCATCACCAACGCACTGGTTAAGGACGCTGCTTCATTCTCTCTTCTTTTACAACTATCTTTTCCATATTCAGTCTTTTTATTCCACATCTTGCCTGATTCCTTACCCGAGTCCGAGCTCCTTGATAGTCTCAAAAGCTATTACTTCCTTGTTGATACATCCCTCGTCACCCTTCCTAGACGTTGACACTGGTCAGAGTCTGGGCCAGTTTTGTCTCGCCATCAACGATATATTGATACTTGACTATTATTATCTGGTATTCCCCCTTCGGAACCCACCCCCTTCGGAACCCACCCCCTTCGGAACCCACCCCCTTCGGAACCCAAACTATATCACTCTTCAAACGCAAGATAAAAGCAACTGTTGTGGATCTTCCATGAATCTTTGTTTGTTGTATCAGGCCTCTTTTCTCACGTCATTCCTGTTTGTCCCATTCCTCAATTATCCACCAGTTTGGTCAGAGGGGAAGTCAACAATCACACCATCACCATATATCTGCCGTTATTGCAGGGCGGTTATCAGGGCCATACAAGATATAGCCCTATATCGATTGTCGTTGTACACTTGAGCGTGACGCAACTGCCATTCTCAGACAAATTGTGAGTACCTTCCAGTTGGGTAACTACCAACTTTGACCAAGACTCCAGCATTTTGTGCCTGCTCTATCCACTACTCAGAAAAAGAAAGAAAGATACCACCTGTTCTACATATTTCCTCTACACAATCAGAGCAAGGCCGTCAGTTTCTAGTAGGCGGAAAGTCAAACAGTCCCATTGGCCTGTTTGAGTAGTAGCCGCCTGCTGCCTCAAAGGATTCACAGGAGGAAGGTACATACGTCGTCTGCAAAAGATTTTCTTCACCTTCTTCTCAACACGACACTCTGTTCAAAACTTGTCCTTTGTTCCCCCTCTTTTTTCCACTAGCTCCAACCATCAATCTCTCTAAAGCTTGGTCCTCCGTTATTCAATATTGTTCCTCAACCTCACCTTCTCCCTCTCATCAACCTCAACCTCGGCTTCCTACTTTCCGTGACGACTTCCAACAGGTGCCTTTCTGTTTCAATGTCCTAGATCATCTCTTCTATGCCGCTGAGCCAAGAGTATCAACCCCGCAACAGGCATCAACCAGTCAACAACATCTTCCATCACGCACAGCACTTCTCCGACACTAGTCTATCGCCAGATATCTGTCCTTTCTCGAATATCAATCCTTTTTCAGGCCTCCCGCCGGCTTAGAACTCGGTATTCAGGTACTTTTATCTGGACCTGCAGTTCAACATTGGGTGTGCCTATTATTTGCCACCTTCGAGTTCCATTTCCCTCTCCGCCATCATCCTCCTCTTCAATTGAGGGACTCGAATCTCTAGGCAATCTGCGCATAGACTTGCTATCTGTCGAGATCCTTCATTTGCATCAACCACATTTGGATTTCACAAATACAGGTACTTCACTGCATTAGTGGCATCCAAGTTCTGGTGTGGTCTAGCTTTCTAGACCGGCGTCTCAGATCTCGAGCTCGTTTTGTCGTGTTTCTTCTGCCATCTTTCCAGAAGACACTTTTCAAGGAGATTGGCAATTTACCAAATAAAAGGAACAAGATCCTAGACCATCATCCCGTAGCACAACGCTCGCATTCGGTTTCTTTTTCTGCTGCGGGTGGGCCTTTCTTTCAGTGGCCAACAATATCACCCACGGACTGATTGAGGGAGCCGAAGAAAGTGGTATTGATATAATCAGGAGATTTAAACATTTGTGGCTGCTCGATCCAAGTCCTATACTTTTTATTTATGGTCAGCATACCGCAAATTTATATCGTCATTTTCTGTGTCTCTTATACCGAAAGTTTATTCGACAAAAGTTTCTCGATATATACACCATTTGCGAAAATCCCCTGCAACTCGAATACCAACGAAATTTCCCGATTCTTCGATTAAAACATCAACCTGCCAAGCCCATTCTTACCTTGACGCTGCAGCACCTCTGTTATCTGCAAACCCCGAACCGAAAGTTAACAGAAGACCCAAAGCGGAAATTTCAACGTCTATCCGTTAACAGTCTCAGGCAAAAAAACGGCCCTGTGGAACATTGAATCGAAGGGCCCTAGCGAGCAAAGCCAAAGCGAAACCACGCCTGTCAAAGACAACACTAACAGTAGTCCGGTATTAGAGCTTATTAGAGCTTTGAACCTTGGAGCTATCGACCAGGTTAAGGAGTTCAACCTTGGACCCTAGCTGATTTCATCAACAACATACTTCAAACTTTTAACCAAAGCTTTGCATCATTCTGCTATTTATCTTTATTTCCAAACAGCTTTCCAGCCATTGAACAAGATTTCAACCAATTGACTGTCTTTTGTCAGCTTCGTTTCTCGAAATTTCGACCGTTATCTCCTTCCGATTCGACTGTAATTCACACCCCCACTCAACTATTTACTCTTGCATTTCCTCTACCATCTTTTTCACGACCGGTCTCAATAACCCCGGCCACCATTGACATTCCAACTAATTGTCAGACCAGTAAATGTTCACCAACACCAATCATCACTCACGAAATTCTATTCCTCAACACCATAACCGTCATATAGTGCCTGGCGGCCGGCCCGACTTCACGGACACTGAAATCCTTGACGAATTTCTTGTATTCGACGAGGATCCAGAACATGCTAGTAACGAAACATTTGCATAAACGTCTCACAACAAGAGGTAAGCATTTTGCCGCATCTTTTTTTTTTTTTTTTCAAAGTGGGCGGCGTATTCACCTACATTTATAATATTTCAGCAACATCAAACCCCCCAACATCAAGCTTACAGGCCCTTGTTTCCCTTGTTCATTCCACTATCCATTTAGCCATGTTCTGCATCTCGGGGCTAGTGCCTCTTGTTTGGTACATAGCTAGACGTCACATCACAAATCTGTCTTGATACATATGATATTTGTGACTCCTGCAGCACTATAGAGTGCAAGTCCATGTATGGAAAATCTTGTTCTTTTCCTGACTTCCACTCCTACTACCACCCCCTTCCGCCCCTAAGCCCCGGCTTCTATGAACGACGCCTAATACTACTCCCTGCCAAGCTACCCACTACCCACCATCTTATGAAATATTTCTCTACACAAAAAGTTACAATGACGCCCAGTCCCAAAATCTTTACTTATTCACACACCCCTTCCCCTCCCCCACACCTTCCCTTGTCCTTGTACAATTCAGAGCCAAATCTGCGTTTCTTCGCATTTTGAGGCTATACAATGCCCCATTAATTTCAGGTACAGATAGATATCCCATACTACTATCCTAAATGCAGTTGCAAGTTGCTATAGTTACACCTTGCAATTTTGTATATACACTTTTCTTCTTGCAGGTTCGAGAATGCACGATCCTCCATCATCATTATCACCTCGTGACGTCAGTGGGGGGCTCCCATAAGATGCGCTTGGGCCCGGGGGGAACCCTGAAAGCAAGAACAGGCGTTTATGCATAGTGCCACTCACCCTCAGTGCACCACTATTACCATTGCCGCCACCACCTCTACCATGTTTACGACTGCAAGTCCGCACAATCATATTCCTACTCACCATCAACGACACCCATCGTCATCATCAGCCCCAGAAAGCCCTCATCAACACCCTGCAGTCACTCCACCCTCCTAGCTCCTCATCGCTTACACACCCGGGACAAGTTGGCTGGAGCTCCTTTGTTGTCTGTCCATCTCAACGTCTCAGTCATCGCCAATCTGCCTGTTGTCTCTGTAACCTCATCGAGGGAGTCATTGAGTGGCGGGCAGTACCCCGGAACACTCAACCTGGCATCTGGAAAGGAGACAATCGCTACATCCGATTGCTTTATGTTGCACATTTCTTCCTTTGCTGCGCATTCCATGGTGGTGGATAGGTTGGCAGATGGCGGGGCTGTTGGTGTAGTGCAATGTCTCGCCGCACTACCAGGGACAACAGCGTGCTATCCTCCCCGAGTTATTTCACCGATGGTGCACCGGAGTCTTTAAGGGAAGACGGGGCGGAGGGGTGGCAAAAGAGGAAACAAAGCGGTCAGCCAGGTCAGCCAGGTCAGCGTCATAATATCAAGAGGTATCTGTAAGATGTACCAATTTGATGCTGCGCTTATCACAGATTGACACTTTTCCAAGGTTTGCCTTTTTGCTCTACTCCACAATTATCTTCCTTTTTTCCTTTGTTTTCTTTTTTTAACATAATGTTGTATTATTTACTATATTCATATTTTCTTAGTATTTTTATCTTCATTTTTTTTTAATTTCTCTAAAAGTTCCATCCACACACACCTAACCTAGGATCTTCCAATGTACTGTACCTACCTAGCGGTACCTCGCAGCAACAAGTGCTTGCTGACGCTTATACCGTTAACCTAGCCTCTGTCTACATCACCCCTCGGCGTCGTATTATTGATTGGCCACAAGCTCAAATGTCATTGACAACCAAGTGTATCCGTTATCATTCCCAACACCAGCATAACAGCACAACACATCGCAACAGTAGCGGCGGCAATGGCACCGGTAACCGTCCAATGATTATTGACGGCTCCGCAACATCGTCATCACTGTAATGCTTGTAATATAGCTGCGTGAGCTTCTCGTTTCCTTCCCACCTAAACACGCAATCCGCTCCGATCCACCCCCTTTTTCACCCCGATCTTCCGAAAATAGCCACCGTTACTTTTCGCCACCGGATGCCTCGTTGCAATTTTTTGTTAAATTGTGTTCAAGTTGATTCACGTTTAGGCAGTTCAAGCGGACTTTTGGACTTTGAATGGCGATTTCCATGGTTGATACGATTTTTGCAAAGTTGCTTTTGTTTATACAAAATCTATCTGGCTTTGAAACAAGACTCGGATAAATTCAACCTACTGTCTAACCAAGAGGCACTAGACTGATTTATCTCATATGCCTATAACCAAGTGAGAAAACCACCAAAAATTCCAAACTTTGATGACATCACCTGTCTGCCCATCCCCCCTGTTTTGTTTTATTTGGATACAGTTACACTTATCCTGGCAAGCTGCCCGTCCCCAACTATCCCGATATCCCGTTACCGTCATTCTTTCAAAATTGCAGTAACCACGGACAAAAAGAAGAAAAAAACCCTACGGTCCGACCGATATGGTCGCTATGTCATCGGGCCTAAAAGGCCCGAAATTCGGCACGGCTTTGTCCTTGCTTGATAACGTAAAATTTTCATTTAGTTATCTGACCACAAAATCACCAGATCATGGATTCGTCGCAACATGGTGCCCTTCAGGGCCACCACGCCATAAATCGCCCCACCGCCGCATCGGCCCCACCAGACCCGCATCAATCGCCGGGCGGGTCCACTCAAATGACCGGGGTTTCTTTACACCCAGGTTCAGTTACCTCGACATCACCATCCCAAAGTTTGGACCACTCGACACAGTCACACGAATTTGACGAAGATCTTCCCACTGCATCAGCTCAACTTTTGTCTCAGATTCACATTCACTCTCCGACGAACCTGCATGCACAGCCCGCGGGTGATCATTCTGGACCAATTCTCAGTATTGACCCCCGCCTTCAACAACTTAATCGAGGATCCCCTGGGCTCAACGAACCCACCCGTGCACAACAACGCTTTCAGCAACAGCACCAACACCAGCCCCAGATAAGCCACCACCAGCAATTCTCACAGCAGCACCTTGTGACTTCATCAACAGTCGATCTGAGTGGAGTCAGTTCTCACGCCATTCATGAGACATCGCATCAGGGTTTGCCGCTTGGGCTGTCCTTTTCACACCAATCAGTCGCTCAGCCGCTGCAAGCCCCACAATCGCCATTCTATCTTCAACAGACCCCGCAACCTCATTCCCACCACCCATCACATCAACAGGTGTTCTCTCGTGTTGGTGATTGGCAGTCTGACACCACTGTCGTCCAAGATCCATATCTGTTAGCTGCAAGTCAGCACCAAGAACAGTTACATCAAGCCCAGCAGCAGGTGTCTAATCAACAATCCCATATTCATTCAACCTCCTCATCTCCTGCTGTCTTTTTCCTTTCTGACCTACAGTCAAACCCTCAACTTGCCTATATTAACCAGCACCATCCCCTGGGACCACCGTCAATTCCTTCACCTCAACAGCAAAGAAGACAGTTACAACAGCATCAACAACAACAGCAAGCCCAAGCTCAGGCGCAGGCTCAGGCTCAGGCTCAGGCGCAGCAGGCTCAGGCGCAGGCTCAGGTTCATGCCCAGATTCAATGTCGACAGCGTCAGGTAGAAAGCTCTTCGCCTTCAACAGTCTTCTTCTCGTCAAGCATCCCTAGTGGTCAACTCACCTTCATCCCACAACACCAACCACTCGATCCCCCTCCTACCCCTTCAGCCCAGCAACAACACCAACAACAATCGCATCAACAGTCATCTTCTGGTTGGAGCAATACAGTCACTAGTCCCGCAAGCTCCAATGCTCAGCTTTCGCCGAGTCCTGCCAATACTCATACCCAACTGAGTCCGAATGCGAACCCTAGCCCTACGACTACGGCTGATTCCCCTCAACTTCCCATTGGGCTTCCTGCGCCGGATCCATCTTTATCCGACGGATGGCTTCGTGACTCTGAAGATACTGCTACCGAATCATCGTTCGCATCTCAGGTACGCCCCAGTCCTTCACATCGGCAATCAAAACGTCTACGCCGAGGAGAGGGAACTATTTCGCCAACTAGGGTCACCAACACGCCACCGATTGCCTCATCATCTTCAGCCTCTTCTACTCCATTCCGTGCATCCGGAAGTTCTTCGAGCACTATACAGAACACCAACTCTTCAGGTCCAGCCTCTCCTAAATCTACGCCAGCAGTGATTGGCGGTACTTATATCATGGGCTCTATTCCGACGAGTGGCGCACCATCGAGGCCTAGTAAACTCCGAAGCGCGGCCCGTACGTCGAAGAATAAGCAGAACCGTCCTAGCGAGAGTGCTGAAGAGCGACGTTCACGTAATTCTCACAATCTAATTGAGAAGCAATACCGCCAGCGTCTCAATGAGTCCTTTGAGAGTTTGTTAAGCTCTCTTCCAGATCCTGGAAATTCGCTTGGTGGAACAACTTCTATCGCTAGTGACTCCAGCATTGGTCTGGGCCTCAATATCAGTCGGTTCACGACTATTACTGAGAACGGTGATGGCGAAGGTCCTTCGCAGCCAGACTTTCTGGATCGTCGGGTTACCAAAGCCGAGGTACTTGACCGAGCTCGTCAGCATATTCTTGATTTGGAGCGTGATAGAGAGACATTGGAACGCGAGAAAAATGAGTTACAGGCCAAGGCTGACCAGTTGTCTGCAATCTTGAGCCAAACGACCGGTATGACTGTGTCGCCGGCACCGCCCTTTTCTGGGGGTTATCTTGATATGAATGATGGTGAAGGGGATGATAAACGTCGGAGAAGTCATGGCGGTGGTCCAATGATTGAGTAGCCGGAATGAGTAAGGCGATGTTGGTGTCATTCGCAGGGCCGGTACTTGACGTGGCTATTTTTTTTTTCTTTGCCAAGTACACTTTGATCTCTCGGCTCTGAATTCTATGACTTTTACGTCTTGTTTGTTGGCTTTTTGTGTTATTTTGGTTTTTGTGTTTTTTCCATTTGGTGTTGAGTTTGTTGTATAAATACGGACTTCATCTGCCAACAACATTATCTCACGGTAGGTTGTCGTGGTTTTATTGGCTGTTTGGAGCAGCAAGTTGGACGTTTGTATTAGTTACATAATATCTCGTCTGAGTTGTCGTTCTTCTAGTCTGTTTTAGTGTTTGTCATATTTATTTCTTTTTCTCGTCAAGTATTGGTACCGGTTCTCATTGGTAGTTTCGACATATGGTTTTCATCATGTTGTATTATACATACTTGTTTGTTTCTAGACACAGTACTTCTTTCCTTCTGCCATAAGCATATGACAATATATGTGTGTAATTTCCTGGTTTCCTTCTGATAGTGTATAATGACTGGCATGATTGGTCATGATCAAGGTACAAGATTTCATTTTCTGTAATTTTCTTTATATCACAAATATATGTCCTCCTTGGGCATAAGGCAGGGGTTCTTGTGAAACCATAGTGGAGGAACTTTTGTATTGTATAGTAAAGACTCTCTCTGTCTTGAAGCTCATCACACAAAGGATTCAAATAGAAAAAAAGATAGCACCAATTGCTCACATGAAATTTCAAAGATTCCCCATGTCAAGTATACGTTGTAATGTGATTTATATATGGCTAAGTTAGATTGTGTATAATAAGTAGTATTTCTCGTTGTGAAATGTTCGAATTTGTTTCATATATAACTTATAAAAAAAAAGCAAGCAAGATCGACAAATCAAGTCAACCGATGGTATAAAGATAAAAGTCCCGCAAAGAAATGAAGAAAATGAAAAACTCCAAACACCTTCCCTCCCGAAGGACGGCAGATGACGCCTTGAACCGACTCTAGAAGTTGTAAAGAAACAGACAAAAATGACGAAAAGGAAATGACATGGAAAGGGGATATATGGCTTGAGTGGCCAAAAAATCTGGGGATAAATGACATAGGAGAAGAGATAGAACAGTTTTAGCAAAGTTGTGATGAGATGGTACACATCGTGATCAAGTGCGGAGATGCGGCTATGTTGATGTTGATGCAGTTTGGTGTTACATTTGCAACATCACACACCACGCTATCAAGAGACTTTTAGCCCTAAGCCGTTCACGGCATCTCGCACCTTCCAATTGCGAAATGAGGGGAACAAAATGTACAAGGCTGAGAATGGCAAGGCCAGACTGATTTAATCAATCATTAATAAAAATGAAGCAGTCAAATTACAACTGACGCGACCGCGACCGGCCAGTCGAAGGGAAAATCGACAGCGACGGAGTCGCATTGCTGGTAGTCAGGGCCCGTCTGCGACCAGGCCTAATGGTATGCATCGCCTTCGCGGTAGCGGGCAGATCGCCTGTGGAGGAACCGTGACGCAGGAAGTCCAGATCGGTCGGCTCAACACCTAGGACAACACCAGACTCGAAAACGGGGCTCCAGTCGCACATACCATCAGATGAGAAGGTCATGCGAGTGAGAGTTGTCGAGGTCGAGTGGTGACGCTCAGCGGAGAGCGACGCCGAGAAGGTGCTAGCCTCAGAGGAGGCAATGGTGGAGAGAGTGGTCATGGTGGAGGTAGAGGTGCGGTCAGCGTTGGAAGGACGGTAGACCGAGGACATGCGGTTCTTGCGGACGTTGAACTTGATGTCGAAGTTGGCACGGGAATCGTGGATGAACAGAGCATCGGGATCTGCCTCGTCAGCGTTTTCAGTCTCAGCACCCTCCTCCAGCATTAGCATTTGCTGGCGGTAATCAGCGGGGATGATCATGGAAGGCGATAGGCCAAACGTTTGGCTGTCGCGGAAGGCAGAGATAGCAGACGAGGAGCGACCGCGGGCAGAGCGGGGAAGGGAAAAGTTGGAGAGGCACGGAACGCCCGAGGGGCTAGGCGACGATACTTCCAGAGTACCAGCAGGGCTTGAAGGAGATAAAGCCGGGACCTCAGGGGAGACGGCAACACCAGCCATAATGTGGTGGAAACCGGTGTGAGCCATGGTATCAAGGTGAGTCTCCTCAGGCTCCGCCGAGTTCTCGCGCTCAATGCGGATGTCGAGGGAGCTCCGGCGCCATTCATAAGAACAGTTGGCTTCAACCTCGTGCTCATAGGCATAATCGATGTCGTCCTCCCAGCTCATAGGTAGGCCGTGATCTTCGCCAACAGTTTCGGTCTCAGTCTCATCGCCAGATTCATTACAGTCGACAGACTTGGAAGCAAGAGGAACCTCCGCGGGGCGGCAGAGGAAGCCGAGGGTATCAGAACCTGAGCTAGGAGGACGCGATCCATCAATCTCAACGTCTCTCATGAGCGGAACCGAGATGCTACCACGAAGAGAAGATTGCGTGCTGATAATGCTGAGACGCGAACGATTGAAGTACTCCTCTTCCTCAGGCACATCTTCCAATTTCTCAAACGTGAGAGGAGAGGAGGGTGAAGGCATCGGCCAAGCCGCATCATCGGGTGTGGTGATGGCGTGAGAGAAGTGAGAACCAGCCGACATGTTAGCAAGCTGCATAGACATCGCCTCGGGGAGCGAGTAGCTATCAGTAGCAGTAGCAGGGCGGTCAAATTCAAGTTCAACGCTGAAGTTGCCGAACCCATCGACGCTGCCGGTTCCTCTGCTAGAGTGACGCGGCGGTGGCGCGGGAGGGCTGACAAGAGGACTGTTGAGAAGGGGAAAAAGACACTGAGCGGGCCGAGGGGGGCGCGGTGGCGGCACGGAGCGTAGTTGATCTGATGAACGGGTGTTTTGCATCATGCGACGGTGGCCTACGACTGGAGACAGAGGAACCTTGTTCAGGTCATCGGCCAGATAGGCAATGCCCTCGCCGGAGAAATCAGCAAAATCGGCCATCTCAGCGGTGGTCTTCACAGGGGGCTGTGAGTCCTCGAACAGAGCAGGCATAGTAGCTGTCCGGTGAGCGGTGTTGAAAGAGGCAAATTCATTCACAAGCTCCATACGGCTACCAGCATGGAGACCAGGTAGGTGGTCGCGATCAGTGTGGGTGAGGTGCTGGAAGTTATAAGGGCCAGAGATGGTGATCTTGCGGGTGGCCGAGGCCGAAGGATTCGAAGGAGAAGCATCATCGGGCTTGATACTACGACGACGAGAGAAGATGGAGGGGAAGCGAGACTCGGTAGTGGAGGAAGGGGGTTCGGGGATGGGAACGTCAGTCGAGGACGCCAGCAGCAAAAGCGACTGATGAGAAGGAAGCGAAGCGGCATCAGCAGTGTCACGGCGAAGACGACCACGGCGGGGGAAGATGCTCTTTCCAAACATCTGAATGCTCTCCGGACGTTCTTTGGCACTAAGGCGGATGCTCGACGTGGTAGAGCGCGAAGATGACTTGCGACTCAATGATGACGGGCGAGTAACATCAAGAATGTGCTCAGCGCCGCCCCACGAAGGACCACGACTGGATGAAGAAACGATAGAACGCAACGAAGAAGCAGAAGAGGTAGGGCCGTGGCGGCTGAAGCTGATGCGGTCAGCACCCGAGGACGAAGATGAACGAGAAGCCATGGAGGCCTGGCGCATCTGATTGCTCAGAGCACGAAGACGTTGGGGCGACGGAGGACCGTCAACAGCGGGCTCAAGCAACTCACTAAGACCGCCCAGACTGGACTCGGTGTATGCCGGGGCAGTAGGAGGTCGGACAGTAGTGAAGAAGGGAGTTTCGGGGGTGCGAGTGTCGGAATTGGCGGTAGACGGGGCCATGGGCTCGTTGTACTGAGGGATAAGAGCGTCACCGACGAAGAACTGCGAAGTGATTGATGAAGCAGTTGTTGCAGAACGCTGACGGGACTTGGCGCGGCCGTCGCGGCTGCCAACACTCGAAGATGAGTAGTAGTAGTTGGGGAGGTTGTTGCCTATGCTCCACATGGTGGGCAACGGGAGTGATGGGGGGCAAGTGGGAGAAGGGGATGTTTTTATGGCTTGATGGGGGTGTTTGCGAGTTAGTGCGGAAGGAAGATTGGGGCCTTCCTGGCACTCTCTGGCTAGTAACGTCCAGAGCCCCTGAGAATCGGTAACGCTAGTCCTCACGGAAGTTGCTCAAAGTGGCAAGCAGGCGAGACGATCAGTTCTCGATCTGTGATTGCTCTAGAAAGTGGTTGTTATGTGGATAGATGCTAAGAGAGCGAGAGCTGGCTGGCTGGCTGGATGCTTAGTACTTTGTAATTGCTGCACACGGACGCTTTTTCTTTTGTTAGTCTCTAGGCTGGCGTTACATTGGGGGTTTTTATTTATTGGTGTAAAAAAAGACGGGTGAGGGCCGACGAGGGGACTGGACATAAACAAACGACACGGACCAGCTATCGTTATGCGGCCGCTGGTGGTCTTGGGAACCGATGAAATGTCAAAAAAGCTAGGTACTTACTCTTGCGGATCAGGAAGCTGGATAAAGTAAAAGTGGTGTTCGGCGCCGACAGTGTCAAATAATAGTTCTTCCTTGGGTCGATGTTAAACTCTCAAGTTTTGGGGCTGACGTATATTCGTTATTGGTGGTGATTATATTGGTGTAGACGGCAGAGTATTATAGGGTGGGTAGTGGAGGTAGAAGAAGTGGCAGAGAGCCTGGATAGTCTTTTTGATTTCCTAGTATATAATTTTTTTTAGGGGGGAGGGAATTGTCGTTATGCGTAGGCAGCGTAGTGTAAGATGATTGTAGGTATGTAGGTTATTGTGTTCTTGTGGTATATAAGAATGACTGTAATGAATGGCAGTGAAGCAGGATATTTTAACAATAATAATATGCAAACTCGTATAGCGATATAAACACACGGAAAATGAATGTGTATGTAAGAAGAAGAAGAACAACTTGTTCTCTTGATAATGTAAGCCGTGTGCAAAGGAAAGATGAGAAAGAGGAATGAGTAAGAAAAGAGAATGAAAGAAAGCACATGCAACAATGGAACTGGCAGACATCTAGCTAATAATAAGAATAACGACCAAAGCAACGAACACAGGCGCAAACCTTCAGCACAAGCAAGCCGACTTTCTCAGCGAAGCTGTCTTTGTGTCGGGGTACCATCACAGGGTGATAGTTGAGCATCCAGGGGGCCGAACCCCCATTAGCAAAGTAAAAAGAGGGCCAGGGGTAGCTGCGATGGGGGTGTGCTATAAGGTGTGTTTATAGTAGAGTAGGGTGGGATGGTGGGGTGTGTTGTTATGATGCTGACTAGTAACAAACAACAAAATAGCAAAAAAAAGAGCTTCAAGATATCAATCAATTCACTCAAATTTAATGAGAATATAATATATCTTGCTCATATGTCGTTGATGATATCCCTTAATAGGGAAATCATCAATGAATTAGGAAAGAAACACAAGAAACGAATAACAAAATTTAAGGTAGTTACCAATTGCAGTGCAAGAATTCGCTCTCCAACTTAGCCCCTCTTTATCGTTCTCGCGACTATAATGACTCTGTGACTTTGATTCATTCGTGATCCAGACTCTGGACTTCCAAGACAAAAAATGATCAGCAGGAAAGCAAAGCCCCCCCCCTCATGTGGGTAGGGACTGAAGAGCTTCGCCCACCAAGAGAGCCTGAGAGGGCCGCATCAGGAGCATGGGCACGTAAAGGGGATGCAGGCAAAGCCATGTACGGGGAGGAATGGATATCAACGATCTGGGGGGTATTTGGGAAGGTGAAGGGGGTTTGTTCTCTCAACTGAGAACCCTTGTTCTAGGGCGTTGAGTGATCGAGCTCTGGGGGGGGGCAATATCACAAGCTGTCAATGTAAGTGCATGAGTAACTTCCTCGTGTATGTATGTAAGTACATAAGTGTCATCTTGGTGATATGTCGATTGGACCAGTTATTTTTTTCGGTATCCCCTTCAGATAACTATTCTGACAAGGAAGGAATAGCCAAAATGGCGTGTCGATCAGTTTGCTTGGTACTAGCAAGCAGGCAAGAAGTTGTTTGACAAGGTTCGAAGTGAGGCCCATTATACCAAGAAACCAGGTACTCGTCCAAGAACTCTCTTAATGATGATAAATTGTCGAGGAAATTAAAGTGTTGATTAAATAAAAGGAAAAGCGTATGCTAAATTTGTACATATCTTGAGTGTATTTGACACCGACAGTGTTAATAGTAATGACTTCACACTCGGCTTTCGATTGGTCAAGCCACCCTTGTTCTGCTTTTTTCTTTTTTTCTTTTTTTCTTTTTTTCTTTTTTTCTTTTTTTCTTTTTCTTATTCTTTAAATGGCAACAGAAAATGAATAACTAAAAAGAGAACTGGGATCACGGCAGGTAAAAACAAATTGCGGCAATTTTGTTGTCGATAGCTTATGATGATGATGTGCTGGAAGTACGAGCGAACTATTGTAGCAACAGCAACGATGAGGTGATGAGCAAGTATCGACGAGACAGATCCAGCTGTCACTCTCTAATCTTTTTTTTTTTCATTTGGGTGCTTCTTTTAATCTTCTATAGGTCTTCGACAGGTTGTTCCCTCCCGTGGCAGTGGCGTCATCGGTGGCGTATCGGTTTCTTCTTCTAAAGGATCTTTCAAAGATCGGGTGGCGCAGAAAATACTGGAGATTTAAGAATCACTAGTCAAGTTCACAAGTTATATCGGAACCAGAGGGACATCGCTTCCGAAAGACATCGCTTTTGAGATAATAATAAACTCCACAAGCTCCCATGATTTTACCCTCATTACTTCCTTGACAATATTGTATAGTATAGTCTGCCCCCCCCCCACCCCCTCCGTCTCCCATATCAAATATGGGGAACCAAATAAGCCCCAGACTCATCGGTCCGTAATCTGGAGAGAGACAGGAACTAGGGGATCAAAGAAGGAGGGGGGAAGCAACGGTAAATTGTGCCGTTCGTAACGGAAAACCAAGACAATGGCAACAACTTTCCGGGATGAACAAGTAGAGACATGGCAGGTTGAATGTCAAGACGATGAATCAAGAAACAGTTCGTGCCGAATTGTGACATTGGTGGTTATTTGTCTGACAGTTCAGACCACAGCCTATCAAGTGATTTTGAATATATTGGGTTGATTTCAAATGTCCATGGCGTTGAAATGGGTTCTCTAACCACCGCTTGATGGTTTAGATTATGTCCGAAGCATATGTAGCTTAGATTTTGGTTCTAATTCATCAAGTGACACATCATCATGACCTCTATTTAGCCGGCATTGTTGAATTGGGTAAGGTTGAAACTTGAAGAGTAGCATGATTCGGTTTTTTCTTTGATTCTCTGGGTAGGATCCTGCTTCTTCCTTGATATAAAAAAAACCATCTTGATTCAATAGAAAAGAATTTCGGAAGAAAGTGTTGGTAACAAAATCGTAAAACATAAAATAAAGTTGTAAGGGAAATCAAATGCCCCTCAAAGAGATTAAGAAGAAAAGGAACAGAAAGAAAAAGAAACATTCTAAACGTCCATCATCATCATCACATCAACAGCGCGCCTCCGCCTTTTTGTCCGTGTCCTATGATAGCAAACTACTTCAGTTTGTCTATATATTCTGTGCCATATGAGTTCTCCACAGTCCAGCCTTCAAGTGTGCTTGACCACAAGACGCGAACCACAAAAACATTTACTATAAGTTCCCCAAGCCCATTAGGAAGTCGGTGCCTGCCTTCTGTTTTTTCCCTTCCTTTATTTTTTTAATGAGCAATAGTCCAAGTTGTGTCTTAGTTTCAAAGAAGTACCTATCTACGTTATGTTTATGAAACAAGAACAAAATTGTGCATAAAACTATACACATACACTGTCCAGGATGCAAAAGGGTTTTGACATTGGCGGTGTGAATTTATGCTATCCACTACTCCCATGTTTTATGCAAGGTCCAGAACCAACAAATACTTATTCCTTTGCATTCTATACCTATACAAGTTATCCCAATTTGCCACCCCTTACCGACCCCCGGCTTTCGGGTAAAACATCCTCTTGCTGGGTCCCGGACGTCTGTTCGCCGCCAACCAGCCTGTGGGGCTCCACTTGTTAGTACCTTTTGTGCAGGGCTGATTTTGTGCGAGAAACAAGGCACAAGGTGGAAAGAGCTAGCATGTTAAATCGCGCGTGCATTGTTATTCCGGCTCCCACTTCGGCACAGTTTGGTGAATAAGAGGCTGGGAAGGACCGTTTTATGTTTGGTTTGTACCTGGTACTTGGTACGGCACAACTGTTTTATTTCCTGTGAGAAAAAAAGAAAGAAAGAAATAAATAAATAAATAAAAGGAAAAAGGGCAGCCTCAGTCTGCTTGGCCGCCAGTGAACAGACATGGAACTAACGCAGGGGTGAATGTTTTCTCTTTCTTTCTCTCTCTTTCTTCTTCTTTTGCTTTTCTCTTCTTTCTATTCCTTTTGGCAGCTTGCAGTACTGTTCCTGTGGCGTAGCAAGAATTGGTTATTGGAGGAGGCCAGACAAGATCCAGACCCAAAATCTTGTAGAATAAAATGAAGAAGGCTTAAAAGAAGGCTGGCTTATATATTCTGGTGGCGAGGCTTTCCAAACAAGAGCTTGGTTTTTCTTATCGGTCTAGATAACATGTCACATCGCTCTTCCTTAGTTTATATAATGACATTAATGGCGATATTCACAGGCTAGAATAATCATGATAAAAATACCATTATAGTAATAAGATTGTGTTAATATATCAAACTTGCATCTGCCATTACCTTTACCATCACAAGATCAAGGGTCTCCACCCACCGTAGATTTTCGCTCCCTCCGGGCCACATTGCCTCCACACATAATGACAATATCACAATGTCTTCTATCAACCCAGCACAGGTCACTCTTCTACAATAAGGTAGGCTAATAGTTAAAAAGACCAAATGTATTACTAGACAGTATTACGATCATCCACGCCATATGGCGACATTAATGAAGCTGTCAAAAGGCCCTGAATGTATGGCTAGAAAGGTAAGGTGCTGAAGATCAAGATTTAATATGGGTAGTCATTATTTTATGTTGGAGAGGTCTATTGAAGACCAAAGTAGTCATGGGATATTGCTAATTACCACATTCCACACAAGAGTGGTTACTCCATGCATATGTACCTTATATGTAAGTACTCTATGCATGTACTCACTTAACATACCAACAATGTATGCAAATGCAAGCTCTGAACCACTGCATGTCTCGTTCTCTCTCCACTATAACCGCTCAGTTATCAACCAACAAACAATATCCGCACTCTTTGGGTCAATTAAAAAAAAATTCGAAATTTTTACAGCCAGTCACTTGAGCATCAGAAAAAAAGAGGGAAAAAAGTAACTGTCGATCTCCATATCTACATGTGTGTCTGTATATGTATGTGTGTGTACACACATATATACATGCGTATAGTCAGCCAACCATTATGGTTTACACATCCTAAAAAGGCAATTACTACATGTTCTTTGATGGACTTACAATTTCATCCTTCATCTGTTTCTTGCACACCTGCCTTTTTAGTTATCGAGTCTGTCTGTCAACAACACATATGATGTGAGAGAGTTTGGAAATACCAGGAATGTAATGTCATATTTCATACCAATTCTTTTTCGTTCTTTTGAGAAATTTCAAAAAAGGCAGGAGAGACTGCGTTTTGCACGTAATGCCAATATGTGTATATTCAGCAAGACTGGGGGGGGGGCTGGGTTGGGCTGGGTTGAAAATACACTTTTATATCACCAATAAAGGACACCTTATTGATTTCAACAGGCTGCTAGTAGGTATTATAGTAAACATGTGTGTATAAAGCAGGCTTTGGGTTGGATGCAATGAAACTCCATTTCCTATGTTGATTCTTACTCAAGTTCAAGATCAGCATGCAATGGTAGTATGTGCCTTGTTTTTCTAGTATGATTGCCAATATCACAAAAATGTATAGCCAGCCCTCAACAACAGTTCCTACCTACTTTGAAAATCACTAACACGTTTATTGAGCCCCTAGTTTTGCCAAGACTATACATCCCTGGATAGAACATGCTACCCAATCACCATAGAAGGCTCCTCAGGTACTCGATGCTCTTTTTCACATCATAGAAGGTTCATCATGTTCTAATATTTTTCTTCTTTCATCCTCCTGAACCAGAAAAAAAAGAAAAGTGCAAAAGAAGCATCAAGATCTGCACTTGACCTGAGGCACTCAACTTGTCGGGCTGAGGACATGGCTATAGACAGATTTGGTTATTTTGAGAGTAAAGCAAGACTCTGAGTCACAAGAACTGTTTTTTGTACAGGGGATTTTCAGGGTTGCTGCTCTTCTCTTTTTTTTTTTTTTTTTTTTTTTTTTATCTTTTTTTTATCTTTTTTTTTATTCTAGGTATTTCTTGTCTTGTATTGTGCTGTGATTTCAGTGTGGGATTGTATGTATGTTGTTGATCATGTAGGTCCCTTGACTTTTGATATGCTCCATTACTTGAATTGAAAAAAAGAGCACACAAATTCGATGAGAAACTTGGAATTTTGACCCTTGCAAGATGTTTAATGACATTTATATTACTAGCCACATAATTTTGAAATAAAATAAAGAAAAAATAAGGCTATGCTAGGGCAAGTTGATGTACTAGAGTTTTGATATAGAAATAAAAGCTAGGGTTCTGTAGAGGTGGATTATGAATAATTCCAATGATTGTTCTAAGTGTATGCCGTCAGGTTCCAAAGTAGCAACTGTTTGCGATTGGCCAGTTTGCGAGAGTAACTGTATACAAACCTATTCTCTGATTGGTTTTCACAAGTGTGCCCACAAAGAAACAATGGGATGAAGCTGTCAGCTTTGCCAACATATGTATGTCGTATTTACAGAAGCCCGTGCAACTAAAGACATGATTTATTTTCCACAAAGGACACCCGCTGAATACTCCATAGTCCTTTTGGGCGCCGGTCCGGGGTACCACGGCATTCTTCCGTCAATATAGGCTGCAAATGCCCGTGTTGAAGGCGTTTTCTACCTTATAAAGAAGCTACAGAACATCAAATCAAAAACGACATGGGGTACACAATATAAAAAGGATATTGCACTGTACCTACATGTTAGTCATCTTCACTATGCTACTGAGTCAAAAAAACAACAACAACAACAACAACAACAACAATAAAAAAATAAGCAATGATAGGAATAAAAGCCACCGTCGCTCAGGGCATCGTGATGGCTTGGTTTAAAAGGTTCATAGCGTACACGCGCATGCGCTTTCCGAGGACGAACAAGATAGGACAAGGTTTTGCGAACTGGTGATATGTATCTCATATATGGAGGGGGGTGCGTGAGAATGAATACATGTAGGTAGGTACCTACATACCTTACTTACTTGCCAAGCCTTTTTCAGGCGAGAGGGCTATAAGTTTTCTACTGCATGTGTCAATACTTGTCTTTCTATACTGGAGGAGTCGGCTTTTCGGAGAATTATCTCTGGTTCTGGCATGTTCTTGCGATCTCGTGGTTCACCGTCTGACCTAATCAGCGAAAGATATATAGTAGAAAGAGAAATGATTGGGGATCTTGGCCTGAGACTTGGCTGTTAAGCCTGGTCAGGTTAAGCCCAATCTGAGCCGCGTTGCAGCAAGGCTGGCGGGCTGGCGGGCTGGCTGGGTAGTCGCAAAATATCACAATCCTTTGTGACGGAAACTAGCAACAGAGTAGGTTCGGGATATAGTAAGCCACAATTCGGGCCATCACACCGCCGGGAGGCTGCTTGGTAAATGTATTGTTTCGGGGATTTTTGTCTTATTTTATTTTCTCAGATAATACAAGTTTGGGCTGGTCTTACATTGTAATACTGTTATCATTCTCTGATCATGCTTGTTCAAGCCATAGATTTTCGTCCCGCCTATTTTTAACCGAGAACCTCTACTCCCTAACAAGGGAGACAGGGGACTCTGGAGGCCTTAGAAATATACTGTACTTTCGTAGGTTACGTGATGCTTGAAGGACTTTGATTGATATCGCTATGATGCGTGTTGTATTCATTAATATAATGCAGGTTTGTTGTTTGTGATTCCGTCAGTGGCTGTTCTTTTAGACAATCGTCAACGCCGCTGGGGTCTGACAAAGGTTATACTAGATAGATTTGTTAACGGCCCCAAAAATTTAACCCTCCAACCTACCGGACTTCATACCCGTTGTAGATCATCCAGAAAGTCTTTGAGTCAACGTTGCAACCGCCTCGCTAGCTACCATCTTCGCCCCATAGAATATTGCAAATTTCATGATATCATAGCCTGTTATAACTTGCATAGTCGGTTCAATACACCTCCATTCTCCTCAATGGCGTGGGCTTGGAATCGTACCTCGCCTTCACTTGCCGTTTATCTGACTGTAAACAGCACACACACACACACACACACACACACACACACACACACACACAATTGGTACAACTCTTCAGCACTATTCAGCTATGTGACACTATTGGCACACCAATATTCACATTCTCGTGATATCCTGCATTTCTGTACTTTGTTTTCTATATCCCGTCTTGATGCACGCTCGAGGAGGGAGAAGACGTGACAGGAGGAGGTTGTTTGCTGAAGTTGTGTTATGGTAAATGATATATTGTGAAGGTGAGGTTTCCGTTTGATTCCAGATCCAAGCTCTATGATAGTTCCCGTACCGTCCCAGTGGTGCGGATGAATCACTCCTGTCCCCACTGTGACCACAACCTTTTCATTTATTATCATTATTATTATTATTATTATAGGTCTGTCTGTCGTCTGGTCTGCAGGCACACTTTTCCAGGGTTGCAGTAGAAACACCCTCGTAACCCAAGATGCACCATTGGTCGTGAGCTTGCTTCCTTTGTTCTTTTTTCTTTTTGCAGTTGAACATAAACACGTAGGTGATTGATGGTTTTGATGATTGGCATGATTCTATGAAGGTAGAATAGAGGAGTATGAAAAACATGATCACAATAAACAATACATAGCAGAGCAGAATTTTCGCCAGACCCATTTTACAGATACACCTTGATCAGACCCCACAATACTTTGTACAGCAGTATTGATCTATAGCCCCCCCCCCCCGTAACATCACCATCTCGTTTAGGAAAAAAATGAAAAAGACACCACTTGTGGATCAGCTCCACATCCCCCCTCGTTTTCCATTTTTGGCTATAACTAATAAATGCAATTTCCCCGTCCTTTTTCGGTTTCTTTTTGAGGCCGCGCCGTACCGGATCAACAAGTCTTATGTACGAGCTGCGTTAGTCCCGCAGCGGGACTAACGCAGCTCTATGAGCCTACAGGATTCCCTTCTGACACTGTCCTGAACTTCACATGTATTTGCAACAGCATGTTCCAAGGTGAGACAGATGATCCACTTCCAAGATACAAAAAAAAAGAATTGGTGGATTAGGCAGCCAGTGACCATTTTCATGTCTTGCTTCTCCAGAAGAAGGCACCGGGAATGTGGTGCCGAGAGGGGGTAGTGGCCGGAGAAAGACAAAACTCCATCTCCTAAAAATGCCGCTTGGAACATGCATGCTTCATGCTGCGTGCAATGTCTCTGCTAACCCCTCATCCATCCCCTCACTATGCAATGCATCTAAGAGGGGGAATCTCATCCTTTTTTTTCTCTCTCTTTAATCACAAGATGACGGAATAACCCATAATCACCATGAACGCACCTTCTCCTCTACGGAGAAATTTACTAGCGTCTGGTAGGACAAGTCCAAATGGCCTGGCAGGTGAAGCTAAAAGGTAACACACTGACTTTAGCGTAGAGCTATAAAGGCTTCTACGTCTTGATATCTAGAGAAACATTGTGCTCGAAAGTCCGGATGTTGAACTTCTGGTGGTTTTATATTGTGCTAGTTCGACGTAGAGGACCTTTGGCCGTCTTCGATGTCGCTATCTCAGAAACAGTACCCCCCATAGGTATACACCACATCCTTCTATCGTTTTGACCAAGAGTCCACCAAAACTCCACTCAAATATTCATCCTGGTTTGGTTTATATGAAAGTATTTGATGCCAAGATTCAACCACTAAAAATGTATATTCAACCTTGAAAGCTGTGTATTATCTTTTTTTTTTTTTTTGCGTTCTGATGCCCCCTGTGTTTCAGACTTTTCAATCCCCTGGTCTCTCATGGTTGTCTGTCCCAAGACTCATCCTCCCATGGCTTTAGAGGAGACCACTGTTGATCCCAGACCTTGACCTTGACCTTGACCTTGGCAATCCAGAGCTCTCAGTAGAAACTCCCTCTCCTCCTTCTCCTCCCCGACACGCAGAGCTCACATTTACATATGCATGTCCGCAGCGAGCAATGCCCCAGTCCAGCCCACATAAACTGTTGGTTGTGATCTGCATATGGTGCATGCTAGCCGGTAAAGGGCCTCGGTCCTTCTGGTCATACTGTTGATTATTTGCACTAACAGGAAACAAAGTAGAGTGCTCCCTTTACGATGAGTCGGTTCTCGCTGTCGGAGGAGAATAGCCTTAAGCTCTATTGACAAGTCGAAAAGCAGTAGGTGATGTGCTATATCATGATGGTGCTTGTGCAAGAGGAGCGAGTTTTACAGCCCATGGGTTCAATTGTCAAACGAAATGGATGTTCGTCATAGCCCGTTTCAGTTGAAAATGGGACTTTGTCAGTCGGATCTGAGGACGTGCTGATCGATGCTTATTATGGTTATATAACCGTTATTGGTAACAAGTGGCTGGTTCAGAGTGCTTTTGAGCAAAAAAAAAAAGATTGTAGCTTGTCAATGTTTCTTGTTGATCTCACGAACCGGTGGGTTACTTTTTGATCAATGCGTTTTGCAGGTGTTCGTTTCAAACTATATCGTTAAGTTGTTTAAGAATAACATGATTTATGCGGTTGTAGTTATAGGGTTAAGTAAGTAAGTACCTATATTTATCCATTACTAATATTGTCATGGTGATAATTTCGAGGAAAATGTGAAATGTCTAAAACAGGAAGGAAGTTTATCTCGCAACTCGAGTCCACAACTAATTCTGGAAGTTGCGCTCCTTCTCTCTAATTACTGACATAACGAGAACGGAAGTAGCTTGAGTCCTGTAGTACCTTCTTCATTTATATCAATATACCATAAACAACTTCATTTTAATTGCATTGGACTTTTACGCTACTTTGATCTCGGAGAATTTATCCCACTTGGCATCCTCTGCTTCGCATCTTTAATCAACTAACCTCAATCAAGAGGCCTAATGCGTATTATCCGGCTCAAGTATGTCCCAAGGGAGACAAAAGACCGTGGCAGCCCCCCCAAATTCAATCACTAGAATCCACCCAGAAAGCTTCTGGAACCTAACAAACAACCGAGAACCTGAGAAATCGGCATGTGATACTGTGGAGTCCTCTTTGTCTTGGCCTCTCCCTTCAATCAATCTCAACCTAGTCGACTTGAGGATTTCATGACCTAAATATCCTAATTCTAGACAGCTTCTTCCTTCGCTTTATATTGACTGGACCCTATTACGAAAGCTCAACTTTCCTAAAATTACTGAAACTGTATCAACTTCGGGCCCTCGTTCTTTTGTCTCGAGATGCCTATTCTAGCCTTGAACTATCTAGATGCCCACGCGTTAAACCCTCACCATGCGCCACCTTGTACGAGAAATATTAACTCACCGGTCCCTCTGTACTGGCATTTGAAGATCATCTCCAAACTAAGTATTTGTATTCGTTATAATTCCTCCTCAAAACTAAACGGCCACGTTCCAGCGTCGCAAGCAGTGGTCAGTGTCATGTTAGCGTGATGCAAACACAACCCAGCCTCCCCCAACGCAAATTAGCCGCCCTCCATCCAACGCCATGTGTGGTTCATGATGGGCTCGTGGGGGGGGCTAGAGGGTGAGAGGACGAAAGGATGGATGACTGTATAAGTAAATACACTGGGTGACCGGAAACGCCAACGTAGTATTATGTTTGCCGTATTCTACAGCCACAACTGAACGGCGGCACACCTGCGTATGGACGGGACCGACTACGTAGCTAGCAAGGCGCCAAACCAATATTTTGTAGCCAATCTCAAAGAGTCTATAATCTTATTTGCACCTGTTAAGTGGATATGCGCAGTCTCGTAATCCGAGTCATAGCAAATCTCCGGACTTTCAGCTAAGCCTCGCTTAATGCGGGTGGCGAGAAACCATGAAGAATCAGTGATGTAAGTAAATACTGTAGGTAGCTACTAGGAACATGGTATCCAAGTTGGTGCTAATCTGAAAGCCTGATGCCAGTGAACAAAACAGCCTATGAATAAAGCTTGGCCCCAATGTCTTACATCCCCTACCAGTAACCCTAAATCAAGTATAAGACAAGAAGGCCTTTGCTCTATATATCACAAAAATATGACATTAATATAATACCGACTAATAACAAATACACTACGGGACATCACATGGATTACAATCAAAACTTGGTTATCTAGGATGGATCTTCTAATGCTGCTAGTCCATGGAAGTCTTGAAGTCGGCAAAACGCGAAACATTGTTGTCGAAACATTTTTGTGGACCATATTAAAATGTCTGCATTTATGGTATTTTCTTTCATGTAAACAATATCGATTTTTTTTATAGTATTGGAACTAACTGGCTTCCCCGGATCACGTTATCACACGATGTCAAAATTGATTTTGTCATACAGTACAGCATCTTTTACCCAGCCAATTATAATTTATAGTGAACAGCCCATCCCTATAAATCCCAAGACATGACTTTGTGCACCCTGAATGTGTAAACGAGTGCACCACGGATGCACCAACTTGTCTTATAGGGCTCTGAAAGGTTCCTGAGGCTAACATAGTGGTGGTGTCAGACCCGTATTAGTGTCTGACAATTCTGTTTAACAATGAATTTCGTATTCGTAACCCTTAATTGCCACTCTGGCAGCTGTCGTACCTTTTTTTTTTTTGTCATCAAACCGCTATATCCTTGCCTCGTTCAATCCCTCTCCTGTCTCCCGGGTCAACAAATCAAATCCCTCTTGACCCACACCCACCGGTGACTGAATATTTTTCTCTTTTTCTTTTCTTTCCCCCCCCCCAACCATTGGGATTACCTCGTTACCCCACTTCTCTGCTTGTCCATCTCCTAGTATTTACATACAAACCTTCGACCTGGAGGGAAATTTTTTATTTTATTTTGCTTGCACAAGGCCGGCTCCCTTGTTACATTGTTCCTAGGCACGTATTCCTGGACCCAGGAAATCAAAACTCTTGGATTTAAAATCCTCATTTCATCCCGGAACATTGATGGGTAGTGGGCACATTTGTACCTTGCTGTACCAGACTTCTGAGTCCCCCCCTGGCATGGAGCAAAGTTAGAGAGCTACAGACAGACAGACAGATTTCATTTTACCAATCATGAGATATCGTAATATTGGTGGTTTTATTGAGTATCTGGTCATTGCACTGATCTGGGCTGACAATCTTATCTTTTCAGACTTTGAAAGTTTGTGATAGACGCGCACCCATCAACAGAGTGAGACACGCACTACTCACACACCATCTGGCCTATCAAGATACCATCAACAAAATTATCATAATAGAGAGATGACGACAAAACGGCGGTCGTTAGCAATGCATTGAAATTATAATTTTGTGTTATATGTGCGGGACTCAAGTATAGAAGTATAATGGTCGCCTTGTCTACTGTACATGCTGTTGAAGTATCTGTGCACTTTCTATTTTCGGCAATATACTCTAAACGAGGGGGGGACTCGAGCGGCTTCTTAATTGAGAGTAAAGATGAATAAATATGGTAGTTGCCCGGCATCGCGCATTGATAAAAAAAAAACCTGACGCGAGACATGTTCATTAGTGAACAGGCCTTTTGATGATCGATTAAATACGTCAAAGGACCTTTTCTTGATCTGACCTGTTGTTTTATGGCAATGAACCAAAGCTCAATTAATGGGATTATGTAATGACGACAACAGCGATCTTGAAACAAAGAAAACAAAATTCTGGAACATGACAAGCCGGGTTTTCAGGTACCAGAAACTCGTATATACAGTTTGGAAGCTGTTATTTTGATATCAAAATGTTACAGAAATGTGGGTTTACTTACAGACAAACATACTAAATAAGTCCGTTATATGAATATTTTTCTTTTTGTAAACTGAGTACTCATCTTTACAAAAAGCAAACTACTTTCTGCATGTCTCACTCTCTCTTAGGGGGTTGATGTTTGGGATTTTCAGCTGCACTTGCTGATTTTTCCAGTGAAGAACAATAGCCGAGGCCCAATGTCTATTAAACCAACCTGGGCTTCAATATATCATGTTTGCTACTTGTATAGGCGATCACAGGTTGACCCATGAGTGTTAGAGACATGAGAATGCGTCAATTTCTTGGCTATTACTCTACTGTTCAGGAACCCATAATCGTCAGTGTGTTTGCTAGAAAGGCAAACGACCAAGTGGTCACTGACGCAATGGCCACTTTAGTTTCTAGACTTTGTCAATAGAATTTAAAAGCATCGCATCATCCAAGACTATTATTATCATGATTGCACGGCGTTTATCCTAATGGTGTATAGGTAGCTTTGATTTAGCACATATCCCCAAGGAACAGTGTGAAGTGTGCCTTGATATTAGCAGCATATATATATATATATCAATAATTACAGAGTATTGTGCATGACAACTCCAACAACACCAACCAACCACCCCAAGCTCGTGATACAAGGGATCTATTTCATGCGTAGTATTTGGAAGCTCCCCGTTCTCAAGAGTCTTATTTGGGCAAAGACCGCAAAAGAAACTTGGCATCTATTCATTGAGACGGATGGTTGCCGGTACGAATCTGCAACATCCCGATTTGTATCACGTCGAGGAACATCAACCCAGAATATATGCAGTTCGGGAGAAAAATGCAGCTCGGGAGAAAAATCCCCATTACTTTGGGTTAATACTCTATATTATGGGGGCGCATGATTATGCAATTTTCTTTTTCTTTTTTCCTTTTTGCAGGACAATGCTGGCATGACTGACGATCAGTTGACATTTGTTATCTATTTATAACTACAAAAATGGCATAAACAACTGCATATCAAGCCGAAAGCGAATGTCAACTGCCAACGTTTGTGCAACAGTTTGTTGTAAGCGGTGAGCTTTTGCGTATATAATATCATGTCACTTCCCGCTGCAGACATCTACACAAACCCACCACGCTTACGATCTACAGTCGGTACCCGTTGAAGCGGTGAACATATTTTTTCAATGGCGAATTTTATTTACTTAGTACTCTGCTTAACAATATACCAAAAGTACACAGCTATGGTATAGTAATCAGACAAGGGTGTTCTTCTTCTCCATGCCAAGAACAAATCCAAAGACAGATGACCTGTATGCAGATTCTCATACTCGATACCTGGCTGAAGACACGCCTTGTAGCTTTTGCATTGCACTCTGAAAGGCTCCTTATGACCCAAAATGCTCCCTGCATATTGTTCCCCCCACCAAAAGCTGCCTTGCCACCATCAACCAACAATCAGAAACATCACCGAGGCCAAATGGTAGTGAAGTGCCGTAGTGTTACCTTGAGCTTGCCTTGCCCTTGCTACAATCCTCTATAATACCGGAATGGACATTGATATCTGGTGAGCCAAACAGCGTAGTAGTAATGCTCAAGTTGCCCAACTAGTAGCAGTCATGAATTTGGGGCTATCCCTCCAAGTGCCCCCACTTACAATGGTGGTGTAAGGCTTGATCCAGCGTGGCGCAAAAGGCCCGAGAACACCCTATTAGGTCTCAATCTGAAGATTGACGAGAGCTGCGATGGTATGTTGCCGTCACCTGTTAGTCAAGAGAGATGACTAGCTGATACTGAGGGATAACTACTCTTCATTAACATCCGTATGTTTTACCGAAAACCGCGCGTGGAAACACGTGCAGATTACTAGTTGGTGGACTCTGTGATAGTTCATTAGTGAATGAGTGATTGAAAAAGATATTTACAGTCAAACAACAAACGGATGAATCTAGAACGTCAAGATTTCGTAGTTTTTGGGATATAGAGACCCTCGCAAAGATACTTTACTAGCTTGACCGGTTGATGGACGGATAGACCCTAGTGTCAGTGTCGGGTTCATCTTGATAACGCTATCGACTAGGACCGACCAAAGAGTAAACTTTAGAGGCTTGATGCGGTGTTTTAGCTAGATTGCTTCTTTTTCTGGCTTTAGCTCCCGCTTGAGCATCAACCCCGCTCTAGTCAATGCATGATGTTTCGAGAAACCCTTTCCTCTCATGGAACAGGACAGCATACGGGACTTTGGCACCGTTAGTTGCCTAATAGGGGAGATAGTCCGATGGAGGAAGGTTGGGCATACAACGTTTGTGTGGTACTCGCCACCTGTGATGTTGACATGAGACGATGTACGGGCCTTTCCTTGACAGTGAGAACTCCGCAAATGACTGTTGTAGATACTGAGAAGAAGCTCACAATGCGAGGTAACCAACAGTGGCTGATACTGTGTTCCTATAGACTGCAGATGACATGCAGAATCTTTCTTTTCATGTCGACTCAAGTACATATGTACAACATACCTAGGCAAAGTATATCACCAAGAAGAAAAGAAAAAACCCTCAATATTCACCGCCAACTTTATATGGCAATATAACCACTACTAAGACTACCAAGACCAAGACCAAGATAATCCTTCCAGCTAAGCTTCTCGGCGTTATAATTCCTGCCGTTGTAGTCAATTTTTCTTGTCTAGTATGTCCCGAAACCCCTCAAAACAAAGCATAATTGCAACCAATTCTGATGACAAAAAGCCCGCAAAACAAAACAAATAGCAGATAATCGTGAGTCCGACACACACACACACACAAAAAAAAAAAAAAGACGCGTCCGTGCTGATAAACCTCTAGAGACCATAGAGACCCGCTTGAACTTTGTTAGTGTATCATTAGATACGAGCAAATCGCCTTCAATGATGTTATATCAAAGCTTTGATATAGGCTTGGGGTACTTCTTGGTGTGTAGTAGAACAGAAAAAAAAGACAAGAAGCCAAAAGTAAAATTCATGAGATCAAATGTCTTTTGACAGCTAACTTGTCAATCATTACTGTATCTTCAAACAAAGGATTAGAGTAAGTATAAATAGCACGCGGCTTAATCAATAGGCATCAGCTTCTACATCAATTTTCTTTTTGTCAGCGGCCAGATTCATCACTTCCATGTCCACCACACCATACCCCTGCTTTCAGCCCCATATCATCCACCACAAAGCCAACATCCTGTTCTTGACATATACTCCATACATACCAGTCTATAACAGACATAGTTCCCCTCCCCCTCCGTTCGTTTTTGGCAAGACTATTGCACCGCAGGATCAAGCCAGAAGCATAAAGAATAACAACAGTTGCTGAGGGAAGAATTTATGTGCGTCGTTCAATGAGGCACTGTAACTCTAGACTGTTAATATAACATGGATGCTGCAGGAAAGGGTTACTTTGAAAGGAACATAGTGCTATGTAATCTTCAAGTGTGTAGCTGCAAAAGAACCTTTGCCGTAACTAGTCTGATTTCGATAAGAGTCTTCTCTACCTCGTGCCTTTCAAATTAAAAAACCTTGTTTTGTCTTCTCTATTTTTAGGAAGGGATAAAGATGGCCTTGATATGGAAGGTTTCTGATATCTTCAGCATGTAAAGTCATACAAGAGAGACCAGTGACATAACCTGTCTGGATATGAGGACTATGGGTCATTTGAAGAGGGGGGGTCAACAAAACAAGATAAGAGGTTTATATCCCAAAGACTTGTTGTGTAAATTAATATTGAACTACATGAGAAACATGCTTTTGCATATACTTGAAATTGACAATCTGCAAGTCAAATTATCAGTTGATGAAAATCCAAGTAAATCGCTCCTTAAACTAAGTATTGATGATTCCTGTCATTGAAGACTCTTTGAAGAAACACCGTAAATAAGCCAATAAACTCATTGTACCATGAGCCGATATCTTTTGATACTGCATAGCATATTTAACGGTTGTCCTGTCTGTCCAAAGTCACACGATATTATGGTACAAGAAACGAACAATACTGGTGTATATCTAGTACTCGTGCCATCCCGAGGAGTTTATTCTACTGCTTCTAACATGAAGATGATGATAGGTTTAATTAAACAAGCCATAGTAGACCCCTTCACGGTTCAATCAAACTTGCATAGATCCGGAGATTAGTATTCTTTTTCCTTTTTTTATCGCTTGTATGTACCTACTATATATCCATGTCTTGGTGCAACCACGGAAGGAAGCAGTTAGGTTATCCAGGCTGGTGATACGTGGTTCAAATTATCCCGGCTAACGTCCATCTTAGCCAAAATAGCGATTGGGATACACCGTAGCTCACCGTGAAGATCTTTTTCTCTCCTCATCTCTTATTTATGCGAAAGATACTGACATCCATCACATGATAAGTTTCCATCCATCATGCCCTTATAGAATAGCATCAGTCAAAAAGTCCCATGCCAACCCACAGCCAGTAAACTTTTGAGTAAAGTTGTCCTGTCTATAGCAGATAGCAAGATGACCTAAGCCAAGAGTTCATATAGACGTGAGTCTGGTGCTTGACTTGGATGAGGTGATAGCAGTGGCAACGTGAAGCCATGATGGAGTCTAGATTAACTTTCTGACCTGAAATTCTGATGGTATGGTAGTCAGCATAGCACGGTGGTACTGTGGCACTCTACATTCTATCAATTTTTTGGGTCTGTTGTCAAAGTCAATTATATGGTACTAGAGACAACTTGGAGTAGTTGAGGTCAATATGGGATGGGCTCTTCGATCACGACACAGTGCATAATACAGTATATACATGACTAGTTTGTTATAAATACTGTGTGTTTGTTGCTGTAACCCCAATGTAGAGATAGACCCTACCAGTGACCAAGATGCCCAAATCGCAAAATGTCAATATCAATCTATTAAAGTATAAGACAAATCCGTGGCTCTCTTCTTTATAAGCGCCAAATTAATTGATACAACACGATTTGATCCTTCACTTCTAGATGGAGTACAAGGCAGGATACGATACTGTGTAAAAATGTTGAGCTATTTCCTAAGTATATGGCATCTAAGAGTATAGTATATCACATATACAATGTGCAAACATCGTATAGGACAAAAAACATTGTATATTTACAGTATCAACCCTAGTAGCACGTATACCCTACCAATGACCATAGTATTTTCTATCTCGAAAACATCAATAATATGTCACATTAGCCTGTCTCTACCGTACATCATGGATTGAGTCCAAGTTAGATTGTATTATAAAATACCGGTCAACTAGAAGCTACAACTACCACAAATGAACAAACACAAATAGACAAAGGAAATATTAGAAATGTATGGACATGTATGTTCTATTTTCATGACAACACGATGCCCTTGAAGAATGAGGTAAGAAAATAATCCTCTTCCGAAATATCAAACGCTAGTAAAATGAGTAGAAATTCGCAATGAAAAAAAAGACAAAGAGAAACTCGACATCTACGATGTGTCTGACGAGAAAAGAAAACAGCTATAAATGAAATGACAAAATCTACGACAAAATAATAATCAGACAAACGAGATCTAACATGTCTGGTGTCTAATGGACAGTCTCATGAATGATAAAATGAAGAAAGAGCATGCAGAATATGAGATGAATGCTTATGAAAGCTTGGACGAAAAGAGAAGGAAAAAGAAGAAAGAGCAATGATGAAGCAATGGAATGAGAAGAATGAAGATAACAGGACAAAGACAATGTGAGTGTGCAAAACAATGCAATGACCATCGCCGAGGTATCAAGAAACAGAAAGAGAAAAAACAAAGAAACACTAAACAAGTCTTTTGGAAACAAACTCGGGAGATAAGACAAGGCGGGAAAATTGCAATGTCTCACCATGTTAAATACAGTGCGGAGAAGGAAAGCAGGCGGCGGAGAGAGACATTACCGGTCGTAAGGAATGATGAAAGATTTTTGAGAAGTAGAAGAGAATAAGACATTTCA
The DNA here is from genome assembly GCA_002018255.1 of Bretziella fagacearum. Taxonomy (NCBI): domain Eukaryota; kingdom Fungi; phylum Ascomycota; class Sordariomycetes; order Microascales; family Ceratocystidaceae; genus Bretziella; species Bretziella fagacearum. The sequence goes on along the minus strand of MKGJ01000001.1, from coordinate 140,727 downwards.
GTTTACTGTCTCAACCCGCCACCAAGAACCCGCCATATAGAATTCAGCAGCAAAACCCTTTTACGGCCTCGTGGACTGATCCAAAACATCATCCTGCTGGTTCTTCCGGGGCGCAAAGAGACCACCAAGAGTGTCACTCAAGCTTCGGTGACGGTTCTTAGTTCCTGTAGGGTTAAACGACCTTTCCCGCGAAGTCCCAGGTCTCTGAGAATTAGACGTCTCAGCTGTCTCAACAAGAGGGCCAAGCAGAGGTTCGCGAGTCAACATAGTATCGACGGCCTGATCCTCATCATCGTAGTCATCCATGAACATACTCTGGCGGATGCTTTGACGAATGCGACCAAGAGATGTCCGGTGGGTGAGAGGGTTACGACGCAGGGTATCGCTCATGACGGCAGAAACCGCAGATGAGAACGGAGAAGCAGAAATGACGGGTCCGGCAAAACGGCGACTAGGGGGACGCGAAGGTGCAGATGTAACATGACTGTCAACCATCGTATGACTATGAGAATGGAAAGGGCCGTAACCATGGTTTGGAGGCATTGATGGTTCGAAAAAGGGAGGATCTGAGAGGGTAGAAGTAGAGCGGAGTTCTGGAGTGAAGCCTGGCTGAAGGGGCGTGGATTCAGGGTGGGGAGGCGGGTTATCAACGGTGTTGGCGTAGTCTTCCCAGATATTGGGGATGGCGGCTCTCGGAGTTTCGTTGCTGTGGCGGACAGGAACACGAGTTGACGGGAAACCGGTTTCGTAGGCAAGACTTATACGTCTTTCAGACTGAAAGGCAGGAAAATTGGAACGGGATGAGGGACGTGAGCTTGTCGAGCTGCGCGGGGTATCGGGTGGGGTGATATCTGAATAGGCTTCGTGGGAAGCGAGACCAATAGTTTCATCGATCCCCTCAGCATCTAACAACTGGTTCTCTTCGTCTTTAGCCTTGGGACGGCCACTAGTAATGAGAAATACACCAAAGAAGGTCAAGAGACAGCCACTGATGAACTTTATGGACTGGGCAACAGTGGTTCGTTCAAAGTCGCGGTAGAGAATAGCACTTCCCACAATGACACACAGAGTGAACATGACAAACTGAATGGGAATCACCTGCGTCGAGTCGAATCTTTGCAGGGCACGGTTGAGATAGCGGATCTGCATAACGGCAGTGGCAATCAAGACAAATAGGAGCACCCAAGTGACTGATGTCTGGAAAGCACCTAAAAGGGTGGATGAAAGCATAGACGAAACGCCCTTGGTCGCGAGAGCAGTGTAACCCCCTATGCTCTGTTAGTATCTAATTGACCAAAGTTTGCAAGATGGCGGATTGTCTATATCAAGATAGGCTGCGCGCACAAATGCGCCACAAGAACAGGCGGGGAACTTACCGAAAAGACCAACCAAGCCAAGATCAATGAGGATAGTACGCTTGCCATAGCGTTTGCTAGCCCACATCAACGTCGCGATCATAGCCACCGTTACGCAAAGATAAACCTCGAATGCTAGCGCCGTGATTGCGTCCCAAACATCATGCGGTCCCAACTTTGATTCATCACCAGCGGAACTCAACACGACCACCACAACTCCGGCTACAGCAATCACAACACCCCAGAAATCGCGGGCCCGGAACTTTTCGTGAAATAGAATAGGCGCAATGACACAGTTGGACACCAGTGCCACGACGCCCAGCGGCGACACGATAGAAGCGGGTGCAAAGCCATACGCCAAAAAGTTTCCCATCTCGCCCAGCGTGATGAGTACTTGGCCTAACCACCAGTAAGGTGATCTCAGATATGATAATGACGGGTTCTTCTCTGAAAGAGCCGGTGATTCATCTTCAAAATCTTCCAAACGTTCACTGTCGACTGATGTGCGCGGCGAACCAGATGCTGCAGGTGGACTAGGCACAACAGTGCCGTACCCAACAATACTGCTAAAATCTATGTGATCTGAGTCTGTAGCCCGATTGTGTGATATTCTCTGTAGTACATCGCCGGCACTAGAAAAGTCGTGAGTTTCGTGCTGTTCGCGGATAGCTAGCAGTTTTGCTCTTCGTTGGGCCTGTCTAACCCGCGCTTTTATTTGCGCGCGTTCCTGGTGAAGCTTAATGTGGGCGAAGCGCTGAACATTAAGAGCAAGCGCAATGAGGACATTTCCACCAATGGCGGTGGCGATTCCAATGATTGAAGACCAGTCGCGTTCGGGTGAATCGGGGGGTATGATATCATCGGTGGGCTGTTGTGAGTCAAGAGTGGAGTTCATGTTGAATGTGATGGTGATTGAGCCTTGGGGACGGAGGCTACGTGAATTTCTTTGGGGAGGAAGTAGTTGTCGAGATACCGCGCAGGGAGAAGGGCGATATAAAGTGGTTGTTGGAGAATGATTGTCGGGGTGTTTTAAAAGCGCATTGGAATGGTAGCGGCAGCAAGCAGGGCACGGGCGCAAAGGGAGAAGTAGAAATAGAAATGGAAGGTTGGGGGTAGGGAAGGTTAATTTTTTTTCTTGTATACTTCTCTTTCGCCTTATGATAGCTTGTCGTCGGAATTCGGAGGTCAAGGGCGTTCGTTGGTTTAATAGGCTGGCCAGGAGTCTGATAAAAGACTCTAATCTCTGGTAAATGATGTGAGAAAATATGAAAAGGGATAAAAAGGGCGATGGAAACACAAGAATACTTGTATAAAGCCCGGCGAGCGGGGGGCAAGGGCTCTCGTTGTAGCGCAATATAGGCTCCCGTGGGTTCCAAACACTAAAGATCTCAGAATCGGCTTCGTCTGCTTCTTTGTCTCGTCTGGGCCTGGGGGGCTCCGTCAAGCTTCCAAGAATCCGAGACGTTCACTGGATGATCCTCAATGGGAAGAATGCAACCAACACGAGACTAGCAGTAAAAAGGGTCAGATGCAGATATGTAGGTACCTACATAGGTTCATATGCTACAAGTAGGCAGACATCAATGGGATGACAATAGCTGGATAGGTGAGAACCACAAATAGTAATGCTATCGCAACATCGGATGGACTCCCCGTATAATAAACGAGTCGATGAATAATCTTGAATGGATTCTTCAATATTCAAGAGTTAGCGACAAGTATATAGAGAGGCGCACGGGCAGCGGTAAGAATAAGACCGTTCAATCACACACAGAGCTCTCAGATCTCGGGGTCGCGGCCTCATTTAGACTGATGTACATATTCACATGCAATCAAGAGCTGGAAACATGGATCTGTGAGAAAACCACTGCAAACCGACAGCGTTCAGCGTCCTGCAAAGTCCTTCATTAGCATCGTTGATTGGTGCTCCTAAATGTATTAACTTCGTTTATCAAGGGGAATGGCTCGCTTACTGCATGTGGGGGAAAACAGAATCCCGTTGCTGCCGGTCAAAGGTGGCGTCTAGAGCTCGATGTGGCGTAATACAAGCTTTGTGTGGCGCATGTTTTCAACTGTGTAATTCTGTGGGCTTCTTTTGACATCTGTCATCGGCTGATAGCGGTTAGACTGTATCGTGGGATCTTTGTTAGAGCACGATATCGAACATCACACCACTGTGAGTTGAGTGACCTTTACTACTTCTGATGCCGATTCTTTGGAAGCAAAAACACTCACATTTTGTACTTCTTCAAATTCTTGAAGATTCATACTAGTCATCTTCTCTTTTTTTTTCCGTGACGAACATCAGCACTAATTCGATACCATTTTCGCGGGTAGCACTAATTCGGCTTACACCGAGATCTCAGATAAACAACCCCCATATTAACCGGCAGCTATACAGCGCAAACCCATTGCTAAAATAGCAAAACCTACATACCCATTCCTTCCCCCTGACCTCCTTTCAAAATTACCATCATCATGATTTGGGACACTTTTCTCCCCTCTGGCGAACCCGCTCACAACATCGCCTGGACCTACTTCCTAAACAACTCACCTTACTCCCCCTTCCACCTCACTCATCTTCGCCAACCAACCCCTTCAGATCTTCCCTCTGATGCCGATGCCTCCCTCTTTACCTTCACTGACGCCTTCGAAGATCTTCTCGCTGTTTCTGCCTCCCAACCGCCTCTTCCTATCGACTCCCGCGTATCTCTCCGTACTCTCCTCCGTCAGGTTTTCCCCTCTGGCGAAACCCCTTCCTTTTGGCTCCAACGTCTCAACTCTTCCGACCTCCTCGCCCCAAACTCTCGTCACTTCCTTGTCCCCGACGAATGGGATACTCACACTTTTGGCTCTCGGCGCCTCGAGGGCCAGAGCCCTCTTGATCATGTTGAGGCCTTCCGCCGGGAATTCGAACAGGCTGCCAAGGGTCTTGCTCCCTCAGAAGATGATGTGAAGAAGGCCGGAGAGGCTATACAAGATCTCACAGAGGTATGGTCGTCGGTATTTGGCTCGGGTGCCAAATCCTTTGGTACCTTTGTTGATTTGATCAAGGATGGGAGCAGTGGTTTCCAGACCGAATTCAACGTCAACACTAGCAGCAAGGGCTCTATGGAAGTTGAGATGCCACTGGGTAATGGCAAAAAGAAGACTGTTGAGTCAAAGGATCAGTATATTGATTTCATGGGTATGCTGCATACCAAGCACACTACTAAGATAGTCGATGAGAACGGCAAAGTATTAAGCAGCCAGTCACAATGGTCTGTTACAAACAACTACGACCAGGAAAAATACAAAGACTTGCTGGAAAAGAAGAACAGTGATAGCAAGCCCAAGGACTGGTAGAGTACAGTCTTGACAACTCGCACCATCTCCACTCTTTCACTCTACTCTCCTTTGTCTCATCATCATAAGCGTTCACATTTTTATCTATACTAAGCAAGTATCAGCATAGCAAACATAATACATTCATATACGTAACCCAGTCATTAAGAAATCCAGATATTCGCACGAAAGAGCCAAGACCGCGATAAATCGTAACCTAGTGACATGACCTGGTAAAACCCCATCCATATAATACAAAAAGGACCCTGGTCTAACCTAACCCTTATAATGCTCCCTCATTATTCTATATCAGACATAACCATCTCGTCATGTTTGGTATCACTCTCATCACCATCATCATAACCCTCATTTTTGATAGATACACCGGTCGTGCTTTCATTGATACCTGTTTTGTCGCCCCCACTAAGGACAGACATACTCTGGTCAGGCAAACGACTCTTCTCGCCTAATGCGTTCACAATCTTTCCAAGAGTGACATGAAGCTTGAACAACGCGTTCTTGCTTGGCGCATCGCTTGAGATGTTGGAATCAACGGCATCGGAAACCTCTGTAAATAATTCGCGGAGCTTGTCCTCGGAAGCAATTGGCGAGATGTAGAGCTTGCCTAGGAGAGGGGCCAGGGACTTTCTCTCGTCTCCTATAGTTGATGTTAGAACCTTGAATCTTTGGCTAAACATTGAACATGAAGAAAAGAAAAAAGTACTTACTGCTCATGTTTGAGTTGAGGCGCTCTAGAATATCAAAGGCAAATTCAATATGCGCATCGCCCTCCACATGCTTTTTGTCAGCTTCACCCTGTGTCGCCGGATTAAAGCATTTTCTGGGATCCGTCCAATCTACCAGGCAGGCTCCAATGGTGCCCATGCTGACCATTTCATCACCAACATCGGCATCATCATCATCTTCATATGCATCGCGAATATTGTAAAGACTGTGAAGAGCGTCCAAAGCAATAGTTCTGAGTAGTTCTTGGTTTTCTATGCGAGAGAAACAGAAAACAGGAAGGAAGTAGTTGAGGGCTTGGCGGACGCTTTGGTTTTCCGAGCTCGAGGGGTCAAAGTAAATCACGACCAGTGTCTTGAGAAGCTCTGAAGCAACCTCGGGGTCGGTGACAACTTGGCCTAGAAGTAGCTTGGAAACTGCCAGGACAGCAGCAGCCTGGACTTCGGGACCTCGAGAGCCCAGCTTGAGCGCCCGGACGTACACCTTGAGGAGGGTAGGATTAGAAGTCAAGAGTTGAGCACCGTGAACATTGAGAATATCCGTGAGAATTTGGAGCGCAGTGATCTGTAGAGCAGCGTGACCCTTGCTGAAGAAGTGCATGAATAAAGTCAGGTTCTCCTCAGCCAGAGCCTTGTCTAGCAAGGCACATAGACCCAAGCAGACTAGACCTCTCTCACGAACAGGGGCTTCATGGGATCTGACGGCGGGAACAACGAGGTTGTTGAGCATCGCCACCAAATGATCGTTCTTCTGAAGACTGCCACTGACATTTGTTAGCATACACTGAACAATGTGTAGGCACTTCATGTTAACTACAATCTCCTTGATAGCTCTAGCCTGAGCTTCCTCTTCACTAATAGAGTTGTCTCCATCCTCATCGTGAGATTTGCTGCGGCCGCGACCAGATCCACTAACATCGGAACGGGCTGAGTGGAAACTCTCATCAGCATCCTCTGGAGGCTCATCGTCTGCGATGGTGTCATGAACATCCGCAACAGCCTCAAGAACAACACTGCAAAATTCTCGCTCACCAGCAGCATCTGGAGCGCAAATATCACGGAGAACCTCAACAATGAGTTTGGTAATTTCGTCGGGGACCTCCGGGATCGACAGAGTCTGCCGCAAAAGTGCGAACATTTTCCGACGACCGACCTCATCCGAATAATCGAGAGTAAAGGCTATCCGCAGGAGTTGACTGACAATAAACTCCTGTTCCATAGTATCCTCCTCTTCATCCTCATTGACATTCTCTGCCACACGCTTGATGGCTTCAACAAGAGCCGCAATGTATCTCTCTAAAAAGAAGGCAAGCCGCGTGACTTCGGGCATCTTCTCCTCGATCAGATACTCATATTTGGTATTAGATCTGCAAAAATCATTAAATGTCCGCGCCATAAAGACACTCTCTGCAGATAGAGTTTCCCAAAATGTGTTGTCAAAGGCCATAGCTTCGCGGTAGTCAGGCCTGCCCTCCCAGAAACCCTTCATAGCCTCAATAGCCACACCATTTTCGTCTCCAGAGTTAATCACATCAATACGCTCCAGCAGTTCCTGGAGACCCTCAATGCTAGGGACTGGCGCGGGAGGAGGCGCTTCTGGATCTTCGGGTTCCTCCATATGAGCTGCAGCACAATCCTCCACCCACCTTTCGCGAAAGAGCTTCCCGGCAGCCTTGCGGACATTTTCATCTCTGTCACGTAGACCCCACCGTAGAAGTTTCTCACGCATACTCAGAGACAAGTGGCGGAAATCACCCAGAGCAGGCAGTAATCTCGAGTAAACTGCTCTGCGAGTTGGCGGGTCCTGATCACGAGCTCTTTCTAGAAGGTAAGGAAGGGTGGTTGGAAGAATCGGAAGATTGACAAGCAGAGCTCTGCGGACCTCGGCGCTAGGGTCGTTCTGAAGTAGATCAAGTAGTTTGCCAAGTAGATTGGCAGTGACATCATTTTCGTCCTCATCATCCGAGTTCGCTTCACCAGCGCCGTTTCCAGCTAGACGGGTGAGACCCAATACCGCCTGTGCTCTTACCATAGACTCCTTATCCCGGATACGCTTCAGAAGCACATGTCGTAACTTGGTAAAAAGATCGTCGTCAATGGCGTCGAGGGAATTGACAACTTGAGACATAATTTGAGTAGCACGGAAACGTACATATTTGTCTTTGGCAACAGTATGCGGCATGATAGTTTCAAGGAGCTTTGTAGTGAGTCTGGTGGCGGGTGTCTCGGGCATTACACTGGCGTCCTCCTCCACTTCATCCATTGCGATCTCATTGTCCTTCTCACTAGCATGGCGTAGGAATAGACCAATGAAGCGGATTGACTTCTCGCCCACATTCTCTGATTTCTTGACGGGTAAAACCCGTAGAACGCAGCGAATGAATTCAGTATTGAAAGTCTCTTCATCAAAATTGTGGGTAGAGCCCTTTTTCGGGTTTACTGGCTCATAACAGCAGGCTTCGTGAATTTTGCGTAGGCTGATGACGAACTTGCGGTGTGAAGCAGTTGTGCGTTGCGCATCACGGAATATGGTGCAGATTTGTGGTCTCAACTCGTTATCGGGCGTTTCTTTGGGAATTTCAACATGCTCAGCTCGGGAGGCGGCAGACCGTGAGCTCGCCGCTTTGGTACGGCTTCCACCCTTGGCTGGCATGAGGGGCAATGAGATTGTGAATGGTTAGATAAGGTGATAAAAGATTGAGGAATCAAAGTAAAAGCATGGAAGAACGTATCGTGGCCGGAAAGCTGTATCTTGGACTGGCCAATCAAAGTATTCTAAGTTAAGCTTTTGAACTTTTCCAGAAAACTGGGAGAAGCTCCAATGCAAGGTCAAGATCGTTCCTTTGCATTGTCGCGCCCCTCATCTCACTATTGATGTGGTTATGTTTACATACTTTCCTGTTCGGGTCTAGCTCCCCCCAACCAGCTGCCAGCAGTAGACGTGCCAGCCGGCACTTTATCGGATGAACTGATAAGCAAAATAATCTTATCGATCAAAAAATTTCTGGCGCTTGTCAATTGAACCACGACCAATTTGGCTTGGATTCCTTAATCTATGATTATTGTAGGTATCGTGGGGCGGCATCTACTCGCCGGAATGTAAATTTCTCTCCTTTTTGCTTCATTTCTACTTGAAAGCCACCTATTTCTATACATTATGGGTGCTCCCAAATCCAATGGCGTGAAGCGCCAGCGCCGCGACGACGACGAGTTTGCTATCGAAGATGCTCCTTTAACTGCTGCCACCAACACCGACGGTAGCAAACCCACGACCAAGCGCCAGCGCCTCGGTGACTCTTGCTCCCTTTTCGTTCGCTCGATTCCCCCGAATGCTACTAGCGAGTCTTTGACTGAATTCTTCTCTCAACACTTCCCCGTCAAGCATGCCATCGTCGTCTGCGACCCCGCCACCAAGACCTCCCGTGGCTACGGTTTTGTTACCCTCGCCGATGCCGAAGATACCAAGGAAGCCCAAAAGAAGTTCAACAACATCTCTTGGGAGAACCGCAGACTGCGTATTGAGGTTGCTGAGCGGAGAACACGCAAAGCTGGCGGTGACCATGCCGATGTCATTGAGAGCAAGGCCAAACGTCAGGCAGCTAAGGAGGAGGCTCAGAAGCCTCCCAAGCTGATTGTTCGCAACTTGCCTTGGAGTATCAAGAAAGGTGATCAGCTGGCTAAGTTATTTGCTGGCTTTGGCAAGGTCAAGTACGCCGATGTTCCCAACGACAAGGGCAAGCTCTCTGGTTTCGGTTTTATCACCATGCGCGGCCGCAAAAACGCCGAGAAGGCGTTGGCAGCTATCAATGGCAAGGAGGTTGATGGCCGCACTATTGCTGTCGATTGGGCTGTTGACCAGGAGACCTATCAGAAGCAACAGCAGGATGAAGCTAAGCAACGGCGTGAAGAGAGAACCGCTAAGAAAGAGGCCAACAAAAATGCTGCCAAGAAGGAGGAAGAAAACGACGAGGATGAATTTGTTGAAATGACTGAGGCTGAGCGTGATGTTGCTATGTTCTTTAAGAATACTGATCTTGAGTCCGAGAAAGAGGACGATGACACTTCTCCGTCAGAAGATGACACTTCCTCGGACGGTGATGAGGGTGACGATGATGAGGATGATGGCAAGGACTGGGAAGATGAGGAAGAAAAGGAAGAGGAAGAGGAGAAGCCCAAGAGAGTCACCGACAATTCATTGACTATTTTTGTTCGCAACCTACCTTTCACCGCCACTGATGAATCTCTCAAGACCTTCTTTGGCTCCCACGGTGCCATCCGTTACGCTCGTGTTGTTATGGACCACGCCATCGATCGTCCTGCTGGTACTGGCTTCGTCTGCTTCTTTAATGCCGAAGACTGCATTGCCTGCGTTAAGGCTGCCCCCCACATCGCCGCTGCTCCCGCTCATCTCTCCAAAAAGGCCCGCAAGTCTGTTCTTACTGACGAAGCCGCAGACCCCTCGGGCCGCTATACCATGGATGGTCGTATACTGCAGGTTACTCAGGCCGTCAGCAAGGACGATGCTACTCGTCTTTCCAATGAAGGTGCCCAGTCTCGCCGCGAGAAAGATAAGCGTCGTCTTTTTCTGCTCAATGAGGGTGCCCTTGATATGCGTTCATCTTTATACAAAGCTCTGTCGCCCGCTGAAATCAAGATGCGTGAGGCCAGCATGGGGCAACGCAAGAAGCTCGTTCAGAACAACCCCATGCTTCACATCTCATTAACACGTCTTGCCGTCCGCAACCTGCCTAAGAACATAGGCTCCAAGGAGCTGAAGCAACTTGCCCGCCAGGCTTGCGTTGAATTTGCTAAGGAGGTTAACAATGGTCATCGTGAGCCGCTATCAAAGGAGGAGAAATGGCGTGGGACGGTCGAGTCCCGTGAAGCCGAGCACTCTCGCAAGGCCAGGGGCAAGGGTATTGTTAAGCAGACTAAGATTGAGTTTGAGAGTGTGGAGGGTTCCAAGATGCCCGAAAAGGAGGGTGCTCGCAGCCGCGGTTACGGTTTCATCGAGTATGCTTCTCACCGCTGGGCCTTAATGGGTCTCCGCTGGCTCAACGGCCATGCTGTAGAGGATGCCGATGGTAAAAAGAAGCGTCTCATTGTCGAATTTGCAATTGAGAATGCCCAGGTCGTTGCCCGCAGAGCCCACCAGATTCGCAATAGCCAAGCACAACAGGCTGAGCGTATGGCCAACGGTTCTAGTGACAAGAAACCCGAAACCCGGAGCTTCAATGGCAAGTTCAATGATCGGAACGGTGCTAAAGGTGGCTCTAACGGTAGATTCGGTGATCGGAATGGTGCCAAGGGCGGTCCTAACGGCAAGTTTGGTCGTCAGAGAAAAGACGAGACTCCCAGAAACCAAGACAGAGCAAAGGACAGTCTTCAGGGCAAGGTGATTGCTAGAAAGATGGTGATGCGGAAGAAGAAGAAGGCGATGCGGGGAAAGAACTAGAGGATGTAAGATATGATGGTCACGGTTGGATTGATGCTTTTTGTACTTTTGTGGGCTATATAGTCTATTTGCTAGCGTTTGGATGGGAACAGAGAAGAACTGCATTTAGCGGCCCTTTTGCTTTGACTTTGCTTTTGCAAAACTCGTTTTCATGCTTTCATATACACCAATCATAAATGATGCACATGCCGTTCGTTACTTGAATATCATGTATTACAATGAATATGAATTGAGAATGTATGTACCTCTGTATGACACTGAAATGATGTATGAGAGGCAGTATAGAAATCATTCACCGGCCCAATTGTTGAAATTGCCCACCTAGCATGTAAAACCCTCCTGTTAATCCGATGTTGAGTACGATATGTGCAATGTACCATCCGATACAATATAGGAACTTGGGAGAGAACACGGTCCAGATAAACAAATGATTTTTCATAACCCAGCAGGCAACCATGACAAGTGTAGTACTAACACTGATGAAATAGGAGGCTATTATGGTGTGCTGAGTGAAGGCCGACAGCACAGGTTTTACACTGCCATTTTGAAGACGAGCCAGCATAACACCACACGCGCTAGCCCAATAGATAGGGCCGGCACAGTTGGTTGCAAAGGTCAGTATTCCAACGGCAAAGATATTAAAATCGCTTACACCGTTATAACCCGAGGATATGTCAATGGAGGATATAGCATTCGTCCCTCCAAAGGCAAAAAATGATGCGTATTGGAGCATGAGGGTTATGATAGTGATCTCGGCTACCGGCATGTAAATGTTCCGTAAAAATAGAAAAAGGGTTTCCATAACCAGAAACAACGGGATATTAGTAACTCTAGTCTGCATAATAAGGAACAAAGTGAGAACATGATGCAAAGCCACTGTTATTTGGTTAGTCACGCAGTCTATGTCGATATTGACCACGGGAAACTTACGTGAACGTTCGCGTTTACCTCTGTAGGCCAGAGCACCACAAGCCAGAATAGCAATGGCAACGAAACTGACTCTCGCCAGCCAAATCATGGAAACGCCCTCAACCATACCGGAGAAATAGTTCATCCAGACTCGCGAATTAAGTTCTGGAGAGTCAGTTTCAGTGATACCTAACTTGAAGAAGAACACAAAGGAAATCATGATGGCGATGGCACTCTTTCCGGATGACTCTAAAAGTGAGATAGGCTTTTCCATCTGAACAAAACGCGTTATTTGGTAGTAAATCACAAAAAAGGTGATAAAGATAAGGCTCCATAGTACCATAGGGTCCGTCTTAATGAACCTTGAAACAATGTCAGGATCACCCGCAAACTTTTGGCCAGTCTGATTATACCCTCTCATGATGCGAAGTAACGCCATGGTAGTTGTGGTCCACTGAAAAGTCATAACCCAAACGTTCCTAATTTCAAGTCAGTATAAATGTCAAAATGTACGAGGTCATTATAGGTGCTCACTGCTTAGAAAGACGCATGTGCCTGCCAATGAAAGGCATAGATGTGGACAACGCCCAATACCAAAAGTGTTGTTCTTCCTCGACAAAACTGCTCGCAAATATCATGGCGCCGTAAGAGAGGGATACAACATAGATGAAAATCTGGGAAGATGAAGAAGAGTGCCCAGTTCCAGTACCAACAATAAGGGCGATTTGGGTCAAGATGACAGAACAGGTACCAAAAAAAATGCCTAATACTATTATGGCCGCATTAAGGTTACTAGCCATACTACTCATTAGATCTTGGGCAGTCCGGAGCCACTACTAAGGGTCAGTAAGTGAAGTCAACATACGGGGCACTGAAACAAGCTTACATCAATAAACTCTGCTTCCCACTTGTCATCTATATTCTTAGCTAGATCCTGTTTGATAAGCTTTTGCCATCGACACGCCAAATCGTTGACAGAAAAGCCAACAAGATCGCATGTATCCTGGTTGGTGTGTACGAAACGCTCTGAGCCAAATGCAGCGGTAACAAGTCCCAGTATCTGATTGGCGTTGTGGCCAAGGAGTTGAGCCTTGTCCTCGGTCTTCTCCCACATGGATAAGAACTTGGGAATAGTCACACCCAATGAATTCTTCGGGATAGGAAATCCCAGAAGACTCGCTAGCGTTGGAACGAGATCGGATTGTTCGACATAGTCAAAATACCGAAAATTGTTGACATGTGGAAGCGGGGCTGACAACGGTGCTGAAGGAAGTGATTTGAACTTGGGTGAGACAAAAACAAGAGCGGGGGATGTCTCCCCTGCAGACGAAGCACCGTGGTTTCCAGCTTCATTCATACCGTGATCACCGCAAAACACAAAGAGAGTCGAGGACATATGAGGTTCTGTTTCCAGGGCTGAGTATATCTGCTTGATGATACCATCCATTTCGGTTTGTTTCGGGAACATATTGACACTTCAATCGGGTTAGTTGGTGTTGGAGACGAAAGCACCCATATATACGCACCTATTAGGTCCTGACTTGTGCCCGATGTGATCAAGTCCAAGATAATGCAAGATCATGGTATTCCAGTCGTTGTTCTTGAGTTCCTTGGGAATATGGCGGGTGACATTGTTATCAACGATAGTAAAATCCTATCCAAGGTTAGATAGAAGAGTCGTATGTAATCAAATGATGTACTTACAGCCACAAAGAAACTAGTGGTTCCATCACTCCGGTCAAATGTCCCTGGGAAGAGTTTTATCCAAGTATCATCGCCAAACATGATCATCTTTCCGGTGTCTTTGGCCCTCATCTGCATTAACCAATTATCCTGGTTCGTCAAAGACGATGACTTGTCACCTTCGAAAACATTGAGAACCACGTCGAGAAACGATGGAATAGAACCAGTAGTTAACGCTTTAAGCCGAGGCATCGTAACCGTTGGAGATCTAGCATTTGCAGTGAATGGTACTGCTGCCCCTTCGCGGATGAGTCTATTAGTGACAATTAGTTGTCATTCTCGACAAGGTGATGGGTGATTACATACTGATGGGTAAAGTTGAACCCGCTGCCTTCTGCATAAACAAAATCACTACCAACTATTAGTTAGAATCACATGGTAATAGGACCAGGGACTAGGCTTCTCACCTTCGAAGAGCATCAACAACCATAAACACCAGTTTATCGAATGGCGCTTGTGGTGGAGGGCCAAACGACGTGTCTTCATATTGTGCAAGGCCAGGTAAATGGGGCTTGTATGGGAAAAATCCAGATCCAAAGAGAGCCAAGCTTGCTAAAAGCATGCAATTGGCCAAGGAAACAAATATTATCGCCATTCTCTATAATTACCTCAGTCGTGGACACTCTTGTAGGTTTCAATCATGATTCTCCAAATAGGTGGATTTAGTGCGCCAGAAATACCGTCCGCTTGCGTATTAGGATAGCTGAACAATTTGAAAAAAAAACTAGAAACCATTGAAATATAAACCGGAATTAAACGATGAGGGCAAAGTCGTACAAAATGAAGGGCATATAATGAATAAGGAACAAGCCAATGGCAAGGCAACGCGATGGTGAATGAGAGCAAAAATGGCAGAGAAGAACGAGTTGTTGTGGTTGAAGAAAACCAAAATAACAAAACGTCAAATCAGCTGCACCAATCAAATCCGGTGGAGTGAAATATATGGACACGGCAAAGGTAGAAGGTGCGGTAAAACTTGGGTCATGTTCCTTCCCTGCTGTATCTCGATATTCTCTAAGCAAAAAGCCACGTCCCATGTAGCAAGAATCCTAGCTGTAGTAAAGAGTGGGGCCGATCGTGAATCCTTGTTGCGGCCGACCAAACAACCCGGAACATTACATCACGTGACAACAACATACTTCAAGTTTAATGCTGGGTTCAACAGATGCAGTAGTATGCAATGGTTATCCATTGAGATAATCTATAAAAAAAAACTATAGAGTCCGTTATAAAAATTAACCCTACCATTTCTGTGCTAATTTAAGACTCAAGTCAACTGTGAAATGGGTTTATGATATTGTTGGTTTATGTATAGCATCTGGTCACTAAGAGTACAAAGAATCAAGTATAAAAGTGAGTATATTATTTTACACGCCACGGCAACAATAACGTCGCCAAAAAAGAAGCAGATGCCACCATCATGGTGAAAGAAAAGATTAACCATAGACGTTATTGCGTGTGTAAAAAAAAAAGAAGGATTGAACTGATGAGACTCCAGAAGACCGTAAATGATGAAAAAAGAACATAACTAAAACAATGCTGTCGTCTAGAGTTTATTTTTTGCCACGGGTGCGCTCCTTGAAAGTTTTGAAGACAATGCTTGACTTCTTGCCTCTGCGCTTCTTCAATATCCGCTTGCTAGAGGCAGTCTTGGAAGTAGTAGACTTGACACCATCAACCTCCATCTCTGTATATTTTATTAGTACTTGATCCCGTATTCCCGTCGCCGAAATCTTGCTCCAAGGTGCTAGCTCCAACTTACCATCATCAGTCCTCTTCTCCTCAATATCCTCTTCGGGGGACTCGTCTATTCAATGTTAATACTTTGGATCAGAGAATGCAGCAATAACTAGTAGTCAACTTACCCATCTTCACATCATGAACGGGCTTAGGGGCCTTGGCCAGCTCGAGGAGCTTAGCTGAGAGACGCTCAGTACGGGCAGTCTCAACGGGACCAAAGACATTCCTCTTGAGCTTTTGGTTGTTGGCCTTGACGACACTAGAACGCGCACTTCTAGCCATTGTGTTTTTGTGTTTGAGTTGGATGAAAGAGGGGGAGGAAATCGATGTGTATGTAGACGTCGTTGAAGTAAATTTGATAGCTATCAAGTAATTTTCGACCAAACTCTCTTGCGTCTAGGGAAAAAAAAATCGGCGCCATTCGCCAGGATTGGAAAGAGTAGTGGGGCGGCTTTCCGATAAGCTCGTTAAACAAGTTCAACGCCACAGTTCATGACCGCTACAGGTCCTGTCATGAACTGTGGCGCTACAGTTTCTTTCTAGGCTTCATTCAATGCAATATTGCCTTTGCCTTCTGGCGCATTCTGCTTTTTCAACAGTTAGCCAGCGCGCAAGCTCCCAGTCGCATCAACTTTTCTGCCAGTTGACACCGCCCGCCCTCTAGTGACATCAACCTGGGCACTCTTTCTGTGCATCGTTTGCCGACCTCTAGATGAAAGCGACCCCCAATGTCCATCAACCATTTGTCCATCCTGGTGTTGTGGTATCCTGGGGGCATCTTCATCTACTTTTGCCCGAGATCATAATAATCGATTTGATGAAACCAAAATTCTCACCCGTCACCATTGATTCGCTTTGCATCTCATCGACATCTTCACGTACTCACGATCGCGACTTCACCCGTTCTAGAACCGATACCAAACACGCCATAGGCTTGATGCCTCTTTACGCCAACGTTTCTACAAATAATCATTTAGCTACCTAGCCCGAATCTCTCCGTAGCCGAGGTTCATATCACTAAACTGAATTGGTAAACCTCCTGGGTTTGACTTTTTTGCGACGTTAAACATTTGTGTCAACACTGCCAACACTTCTATCAAGTTCTTTAACAACATCTATGGGCTATCATTGCTCAGGTCTCGACACCTGTAAAATACCCGAGTCTCTTGGGTACTTGTCCCTTGCCCTGAGCAACTTCTCTATCATCTTTGTCCCCGATTTTTGCTTCACGGTCCTACGCTTGGTTTCATCGGGTCTCAATCCGTCCAAACTTGCAGATTTGGGCCCGTCGCATAAATCAGGTGCTAGAGCAATATCAAACTGAAATCAACGAGAGCATAGTTTCTCTCTCCACACACGTAATACTTTTCCGTACTTGCAGTATCCTTCTCATTACCTTCAATCATGGCAGCCATCCATCCTCCTGATGTGGCCAGCCTAATAAAGTTAGTCAATAGCAACCTTCTTAGAGTCAAGCAGCTTGCTACTGTTCTAGGTACTTATGGTCTTAGCAAGACCGGTGTTAAGGCTGAGCAACAGAAACGCCTCACGGGTTGTAAGTTTGTCGGTGACTATCCACCATTATCCATGTTTGACATGTTGCTAACCGGCCTCGTCTACTCAGTAATTCAGGATTCCGTTCGCCAAAATAACGTTGCAGTCTTCTACCAAATCTTGAACGATGTTTACTCTGCCACTAATCACGAGATTCCGCGACATGCCGTCATGTCATCGGCAGGAACTCTCCAGCAAACTCAATCGTCTTATGATAGATACTCGACAGTATTACCTGCACCGGTATCTACAGGGTCTGCAAGACAAGGTTGGACAATCGACTCTATACGGTCAAGTCCTCGACCCTCCACTATGGATAATCGGCCTTCCTTTAAGGAAAGTCCTTTCTACGAGATGCGATGCCAGGTCGGATCTCTGGCCCTATGTCGGCGTAAGTTAGCCCTTCTCCGGTATGATCAAATCTACCTACTAATATGACATAAGCTGCTACGAGCTACCGAGGTCAGGGCCAGATCAAAATCCGATTAGCAAGCAATTCCGAGTTGCAGCAGGTGTTACTTGACAGCAAGCTTCGGGTGTACGTGATGTGTGCTAATGATTCTGGGGCGGATCTTGATATCACCTTCCCTTACCAGTCTCAGCTCCGCGTGAACAATCAAGAGGTCAAGGCCAACCTCCGCGGGCTCAAGAAGAAGCCTGGGTCAACTCGCCCAGTTGACATCACAGATCTTTTGAAACTACGGCCACCCACTTACGACAACTCCATCGACTTGATTTATGAGAACACTGATCGTGTGAGTCAATCTCACTCTCATCTTTCTTGTATGCAGACTTAATTCTGACTCTTGCTAGACATATACCTTTGGGGTCTACATCTGCAGGATAAATCCTATTGATGAACTCATTGAGATTATTTCCTCCAAGTCACGAATCACCAAGGAAACTGTCATCAAAGAGCGTATTCGGGATCTCGGCGGTGCTGGTGATGGCGATGATGATGGATCAGATATTGAAGCTACGTCTGAAAGACTTACGCTCAAATGTCCTCTTTCATGTAGTCGGCTATCTGTCCCTTGCCGTGGTATTCTGTGTGCCCATCAACAGTGTTTTGATGCCCTATCGTACCTACTCCTACAACAACAGGGTCCTACTTGGAGCTGTCCCATCTGCAACCGGCATACCCCGTATGGACAACTGGCTGTGGATGAGTACATGCAGGACATATTGTCAACGACCCACCCAGATACTGAATATGTGTTTATTGAACCGAACGGCAACTGGGAGGAGCCAAATGTTAAGGACCCGGTCCCGAAAGCTGAGCCTACGGAGAATAGCTTTGCCCACGATCTCGACTCATATGATCTCAGCGAGTACGCCAGCACTCCACCTCCTGCCCTTACACTACCTCCCTCTGACTTCGTGGACCTTATCGCTACTGGTGGTGGTGGTGGTGCCGAAGGCGGTGCCGGGACGAAACGCAAGGTGGTTATCGACCTTACCTTGTCTGATGACGAAGAGGATGACAGACCAGCAAAGAGACCGGCTCTAGCATTGCCAGAATTACCGACTCCTGTACCACAGCCCCTGCTAAATTACTCAACATTAGCACAAGCTACTCATAGTCAGCCTAATGCGCCTGTGTCTAGCGTGTCGAGATGGCTTGAAAGTTGTGCGGATACGATGCCCTTTGGTGTACCTCACGAGGAGTAATCAGTCGGTGGCGAGTATTTTCTGTTTCTTTTAGACACATGTGTTATAGTTGTGTTCCAGGGATTGGTTTGTTTGAGGGCACTGTGTTCATATCCTTTGGTTTTCTTTTTACATTTTCTTTTGGGTCATCATAACAATTCGGGGTTGGGAACTGCTTTTTGTAGAGGGATCATTATACCACTCAATGGAATTGAATTTTACACGAAACATGATAGTAACTCGGAGTATTGATGTCGGTAAAGTTGTTGTACATAATTCATGTTGCACATGCAAGCCCCCACGGCGGGGGTGGGTCTAACTAGGTTCTCACCGCCATGGATTCTGCCGCTTGGGGAACGGAAGCAACAACGTCAATCCACTCTACGCCTAGCGACAGTCATGTATCGCTCTATCAACTCTTGAAAGTTCTTTTAATAATTCAAATCAAATTTTCTTTTGCGAAATATCAAGTGAAACGACTAATTCCCGAGACTCTAACGACCCAACGAAATCCCGCTAAGCACCCAGCCTCGTGCATCGCGACGACCGACGAAACCTATTACCACCCCGATATACATCACGACATCCCACTTGCCCCATATCAATTAAAAATAACTAATTCCGACCTTAATAGACGATCTTCAAACCCGTCGAATACCCCCAGCTCTCCTGTGGCGCATTTCCGAGCCAAACAACCCCCTTCCCACCACACACCACCACACCTTCGCACCATGTCCTTCCAAAGCGTTCCTCAACCCACCACTACGGACCCCGACTCCGCCTTCCTCGCCTCTTCCTGTCTCGACTTCCTCCTCATCGAGATCGTCCCTCTTGCCTTCCGCGTAACCAACGACCTTGAGCCCGCACCTGCAACTCTTGGGGGTAGCGATGGAGCAATGGGTAGCCCAACGGGGACCAGCTCAGCAGCTGGAGACTTGAGAGCGGCGTCGGTTACGGCGTCAGTGGCGAGGACGGGAAAGAATATGGATGAGGATGAGGAGAAAGATGCGGTTTTCTATCGGTTAGAAGCTTTAGGGTATCGGGTGGGACAAGGGTTGGTTGAAAGGTGAGTTTTGCTGTGTTGAGCGATGAAATGAGGTGTCTATTTGATAGCGGGGTTATCAACGGTGGCAACAAAAGTCATAATACTAACGAATAGCAGATTCTCAAAGGACCGGCCACGCTTCAACGATACGCTAGATGCCATCAAGTTCCTCTGCAAAGATTTATGGACACTCGTCTTCAAAAAACAGGTTGACAATTTGAAAACAAACCACCGCGTAAGTCCAATCATATCGACTTTACTCATTCATTCACTAACTTTGACATAGGGTGTCTACGTTCTGACCGACAATACTTTCCGGCCACTAGGTCGCATGAGCACCGAAGCTGGCGGTCAAGCCGTCATGCGCGCACAACCAGCAAGTCCTACTCTCGCTTCTCCGCCTTCTTTTTCATATTTATACCGTGCTAATTCTCTCTCGTCGCACAGTTTCTCTGGTTCCCATGTGGTATTGTTCGTGGTGCGTTAGCAGCTATGGGCATTGACGCAACTGTCAGCGCCGACACCAGCGAACTTCCAATGGCAATTTTCCAAATTAAAACGACAACAGCTAAACAGTAAAGATTTAATATTTTGTGTTTTCTTGCTCTCAGTTGTGTGAAACTTGTTTTTTTATTAGCCTGATAGACCCTTCCGTCTTATTATCTTTCTCTTTTGGTACAACCCGACATTTTCCGTCGACGCTATCTGCGAAACCGCGGCTTTCAGTGAGCCGAACTTTACCGTTTTGTTTTCTTGCGGCTACATCATATTAGTATAGGTGTGATCCTCATATACCCGATCAGTTGTTTTAATTATTCTTAATTATTTCAAATACTCAGTGTATTATGATGATCTTACGTCCTAGTTTCTATGAGTGAATAAAGGTTTTGATGTATCATTATATTACGTTGTGTGATTTCACTCTCAACATAGTTTCTGTTGAATATGCCCATGAACAATGAGAATTACATCACCATGTCTTCAATCCCCCGCACTCAAGTGACCATTAAGTATGTGTAGCCGGGATGAGCTTTCACTTGAAGGCTTCAGCCACCACGCACTCTGGGGAAATCGTATCCAGCCAATCGAATACAAGTTCAAGTAAGTCAAGATAATATACCACGCATTATATAGTTGGGGTACAAATGATACCTTGGGATACATAAATATAGAGCAACTTTATAGTTGCTCCTTGTACCTGTAAGTACATTATCCGGGGTCTGAATACGCACTCAACGTAAGCTTCTCCTCTCCTCCGCCTACAGTGATCATACAGTAATGTCGTATATACAAATACAAATACAGTTTGCTGGGTTATGTCGTCTGGTTCGAGCAGTTAAGTAATATAAATGTGTGTGATGGTATGTCGGGGTCGTTCTGCATGTTTTGCGCTTAGAGCCTATACGTAAACACAGAAGATGTATCAGCCGCCTGTTCTTCAACATATTCTTCCATTATTTGTATGTGTGTCGGTCATTAAAAAATGAAACTTGCGGGGGAGCTTTCTTTGCCTTGAAGGTCTAGGATGTTCTAGAGTCCACGCAAACAACCAAAAACGATAAATGGTGTGACAAAAAGAACAAAACAAAATATTCAGCAATCATCATTGGGTGCCATCAAAGCACAGACTAGTGGTGTCTCTCCCTCCCCCAAGGGTTTATACATGCTAATACTCCGATTGGATGCTTCACGTGCACCGACACTTTGGCGTTAAGACGAAAATATTACGGGGTGGGAACTCGCCATGATCAGGCTTGTGTTCATCCGAGGTTGTAAAGCCTAAAAAGCTTGCCCTAGACTATTCTGTGGACTACAGAGTCTCATGGGGGGGGGGGGGGGTCGATGAGTTGTGCTGGAACCGAAAATTATACATTTTGTACAGAGAATGTGGTGCAAAAAATATGTTTGACGTGGTGTTAGTGTTGAAGAAATATGGGGGTATTTTACTTTTGCTCAGTAGGTTTAGTGGCAAAGGCAACACCCTTCTCGATGTTACCGGTAAGGCCCTTCAGGCACGCCGCAAGAAGAGTCTTCTCCATCTCGGTAATACCCTCCAGAGGATCCTGGACCTTCTCAACACCACCGGGCTACAAGAAATGTTAGTGATTGGTTCGCACAAAATTCAAAAATTCAGAGTGTAACTTACGCCAAGCTCGACGGGGGCGGAGAAGAACTCGCAGCCAGTCTTCTTAGCAATGGCATCACCGCCGGAAACACCAGGCAGGTAGATAAAAGAAGGCTCAACGAGGCCCTTTTCGCCGGCAGCAGCACGCAGAACCTTTTCGGCAAAACTGTGATAGAATAGTCAGCAAACCTGGTATGGTATGACACAAAAGATAGAAGAAACGTACCGGAAACCGGCGTAGGCCATAGAAAGAGTAGCAGAACCAGCACCGTTCTTGGCCTTCACAACCTCATCACCACCAAACTGAACGCGATTTACGAGGGCCTCGTACTTGTCGTCAGGGATGGAAATAGCGGGGGTGATCTTGCTGAACAGGGGAACAATGGTCTCGCCAGAGTGACCACCGATGACAGGGACAGTCAGCTCAGACTTGGCAATGCCAGAAATCTCAGAGACAAAAGTCTCAGCACGAACAATGTCCAGAGTAGTGACACCAAACAGGCGCTTGGGGTCAAAAACGCCCTTGGCCTTCAGGGTTTCGGCAGCGATGGGTACAGTTGAGTTAACGGGGTTGGAAATGATAAGAATAAAGGCCTTAGGGGCGACCTCAGCGGCAGCGGTAATGATACCCTTCACAATACCGGCGTTAATGTTGAACAGATCGTCACGGGTCATACCAGGCTTGCCTATATGTCATTACAGTTAGCTGCGACCTGTTCAACATGGTCTCATCCTTGCTTGCATGGAAGACTCAGGGTAGCCGTCAGACAAATCCGACAAGCAGATCTACAAGCGCATCTACAAGCGCATGTGGAGGGCAAGTAAAAGTGATATTGGCAGGCTCCACCCCCGCTTCGGGATATCCGGTTGGGGGAAGGCCGGGGTTCCGGTGATGTAGTGCAGCAATGCGCAACGATGCAACAGCAACACCCGCTAGCCAACAAACAACACTATATTTCGATATTCAGGCTCAATAAAACTTACGGGGAACACCAGCGGGGATGACAATGATGTCGGCATCCTTGAAGGCAGTCTTGATGCCATCGTTCTCGGGCAGGAAACCAGTCACAGTGGCCTTTGAGGAAATGTGGGAAAGATCGGCAGCGACACCGGGGGTGCCAACAACATCGTACAGGGCGAGCTCGTCAACGAGGGGCGACAGCTTGAGTAGCAACGACAAGGGCTATGCGATGGATATGCATGTGGTCAGCAAAACTAGTTTCCCCAATTTCAGCACTCTCTAGACGAACTCCAACGGTGCGAGCTTATCAAAGACCCAGCACCAAGGAAAGCCATGACCGGAGGACGGCAATTCCGAGGGAATAAGGGAAGAATGGCATGTGAAGCATAGAAGATGTGAAGGAAATATGTGGTTGCTTACCTGACCAATACCGCCACCGGCACCAGCAACGGCTATATTGTGGAAACATTACAAGGTTAGTTTTATGATTTCCCTCAAAATCAGGCTAGGTTTATGCGACAGCTTGCGACCGCCAATAGAATAGTGGTTGAGGCACAACAAAAGACAGCGCAGCTTGCAGTTTCGCATAATGGCGGGGCAAGGGCCGAATTTGGCGGGGTGATAGCTTTGTTGAGTTGCTTGAATGATTGGTTTGTTGGCCAGGTTGGTTGGTTGTGCCTGAGAAAATGCTTTCCGTTGCTTTAGAAAACTCCAAGCAACGATAAAAAAAAACAGCACCCGCGGGTGGAACACAGCCAACATATGCCACCATACATACCACACGCAGCTCAACTCATAGCAAGTGAGAGTGAGATAAGAGCTTACCAGCCTTGACCATGTTGAAAATGTGAATGTGGATTGGAAAGTTGGAAAAGTGAAGAGGACGTAGATTTAGATAGAAAAGCCTGAACAAACGAGTTGATGAAGAGGCGAAACAGAAGATGATAAGTTGAGCTAGATGAGGAGAAATGAAATGCTATGAAATTCAATGGAAAGAAAGAAAAGAAGAGAACCAAGAAGAAGAACGAGAGACTACGAGAACGAGGAAGGAGCGGTTGTTGGTATTTAAACGCGTCAGTCACCAGCCAAAGCAAGCACATACGCCAGGCCGAAGAAGCAGTTTCTACTCCAAGTCTATCGCCGTAAGAGCAACTGCAGCTCCAACATTGAAAAGTACAAGCATTCCGCCGCGGTTGAATTCGCCTATCATCCTAGGCAATAATCTAAACCCTTGAGATTTAGTCCCAGAAACCCGTGGTTGCCTCACTGGGAAGTTAGTTTGTATGTGTTATGTATTTAGGGGGGCTCGTGCCGCAATTGGATTTATTTCATTCTGTTATTGATCTTTCTAATTCAATCCTTATACATATATGTATATATTTTTCTTTTCACAAGCGGAGTTGGGGAGGGGGGTGGGATGCAAAGCCTGCATTTGTCCCATCAATGAAGCCTCTCGCATTTTCCCAGCCAAAAGCTCGCAAGGGGATGGGAAAAAAATACACACACCAAAGCGAAAGAAAAAAGGAGCAGGGATATATTGCTACTGGCGCGGCAGGAGGGGGCTTGCTCATGTCTCTTTCGGCCTCCTCTCTCACTTCCAATCTTATCCAGCACAGTCAAGAGGAAAGCACGCCTTTGATATTCCACTCCCATTGATACTCACTACCTCCTCCAACGTTCTCTCTTGATCTTTGCAGTAGAGCTAATAGCATTCGGCGCTATTCCCACCTTCTATTTCCCTTCTGGGGGGGGGCGTCTTGTATGGCGGGGCAGCTATCTATCTCCTTCTTTTTCTGACAGACAACACCAGGGAAAAAAGAAAATAGAGGGGCAACCAAGTTCTGGTTCGTAGGCTTACGATACCAACACTAGGACTCTAGGCAAATTTCCATTTTGGCCATGTGAGATGTGTGTGATTGTGTCAGAGAAAAGCTCCCCGAAGAGGAACCCTAGCTCCCAGATTCCTAAGCGATAGAGGCGGTTTTGTAGGTACATCCGCCGAAGGGTTAGTACCGTCGGATATGACACCCATGTGCTCTGTTTAGTCTCCTCTTCCACTTGAGCTCGGACAGGCGTGAGTCTCATGGTCCTTCAACAAAAACAAAATTCAATATATGCCTGCACTCCCAAACTTTTGACTTTGTGTGTGTAAGTCTCCAACTTCCGAAAATCTCGGCAACTAAAAGTCATATGATGTATATTTGCACTTGCCGCAATAATTAGAGAATTATTACTAGTAGTTTCTATATCATTATATTCTTATTTAGGGGGGTAGTTTCCCTAGATGGATTTTTGATCTGAACATTCATCGCACAGCCTCAAACCTTCTCACTCATATTGAAGCTCACATCAATTTTTCACTATATAGTGTGCCAGTATCTCATAAATGTCATCATCCCTCACGTCATTGTCACATTTTTCACAGCTAATCATCTCCTTCACATCGTATATCATCCACCGCTAAATTCACAGCCCCGCTATCGCTTGCCATCCCGTGTGGCTCCCGGTCTTGTCGCTACTCAGTAGTCTGAGGCTGAGACAACCTTACAGTGTCCCTTGCGGGCAACAACACGCGGATCACTCTGGATCTTCAAACGGAACACAGTAGAACAACCATTGTGTCCGGGCCGATCAATACCTAGTTCTTAGCGAAAGTCCACCTTCTAGCTCTGTGTTGGTGCAGAATGGCTGTAGGCGGGCCGAATATCCCGAGTAATGGTAGCTGTGGTGTAAAAGGCACACAAATGAAGAAGAGTATCAGATATCGGCGTATCAGCAAGTTTCAAGCCATTGCATATGGACCCCGGGTTACACTTTTAGATATAATGTTCAACCTGACCGACCCTGTTGAACACCTGCAACATTCCCCATACTGTTGTACACACAGTATATGTCAGCAGTAGTCCTCTCACCACCAAGGGTTATCAACATCACGAACTTCAAGTTCAAGGTCACGTCGGCTTTCTCTGCCGCACAGAGCCCCCCAAGATTAACTTCAGGATTTTCTGCAGAAGCTATCCCAACGTCGTAGTGATGCTCAGAGCTCTCGCGCTGGGAGCTTGAAATGGTGTATTTTCTAATGGACCCTCCCAGACAGGCACTCTCCAAGTAGGTTCGAGCACGGCCGTGGTGTCTTTCAGTTTCTTATTCAAAACTTAGACATATGTTTCATTGAGGTTCTATCTTCAATTCTTTGGGGGCATATGCTACAGAAACGATAAGCCATGCGCTAGTAATGTCGTCACGAATTGTAAAGGAGGTCTGCCTATCCATATCAAGACCCGAAAATCACATAGTGATCCTCTTCCTCGGTCCTAATAGTCATCTTACTACTCTTGACCAAGGCTATTATGAACTTTTTGTCTAACATAGCTGGTGTGAATATCGTTGTGACCACAGCTTGACATCACTATGCCACTGAATCTCTCCATATTCCCGCTTTCCTCGGCATTTCCAGGTCCCTACTAACCTGGTGAAAGTAGATTATCCCGGTATTAATCGGACAGATTCGGTCTTCTCGAAAGTAACCAAGTTGATCACTGAGAAAATTCTCCAATTTCTATTAACCCTTCAAGTTAGAGTATTTCTCGAAAGCCCGCATATTAAGACTCATAACCATTGCCGAATAATATAGTCTCCTTACTTGGTATTATCAGATTGAACTTGTCCAACTATCACAAACTGACTGATCCGTCCTATTATGGAAGCAAACTAACAACAGAAATAACTGAATCCCGCTCGCATCTATGAGGCTCTCTGAATCCGCGCCTACGTTTCGGCCGCATCCAGACTCGTTCTTTTCCCGTGGGACTCTTGGATGCCTATATATGTACATACCACAGTGTAATGGAGACGTCGCAATACACTGCATGTAAAATCTGAGGCTCTCGGTCACCAATGCCAAGAGTGGGGTTGTGCTATATGAGGTGAAATGCAATCCCATGTCACACTCAGATAAACATGAAAGCGCCAAAGCTCCACTATGTTGTCCAACAGATTTTCTATCTCATCCATGGTCAAGCCCACAAAGGCTTTTCATGCATAGTCAATAATATCGTCAAGTTCAACACAAATATACGGCATCCGCTAGCTCCCTCCCGTCACCGTGAGTAACTAGTTCCATAGTAGAAATCCTCACTCGTAAAGTCTCCCTCACTCGTAAAGTCTCCCGTTTTGCTACTCCGACATAGGATCGGAGTCCACCTTCCGCGTGTCTCTATAGGCCTCTATTGATGTTCATTATTTTATTTCGTTTGAAGTCAGCTCAAGTTGATCAAATTCCGTTACAAGCCGGTCCCCAAGTCCGCCGAAAGTATGTTGTATTCGGAGTACATGTCCGAGGGTTAGATCCTCCCCAAGGCCTATTTATGTCGTGGTCCGGGAGCGAGAGGAAGGAGAATCTCGGGCCATATTAGTATGGTTGTGTTCATTGTTCCCTTTTGGTGAGATTATGCCTTTTGTCTGTGTTTCCATGACGTTATTGACACCATGGTTGTTCCAAGGTTTGATATCAACTATCGTGATCTCGTGGTCCGAAATCAATGGGCCCGGAGCTAATTATATATCGAACAACTCCCAATATCTCTCACGGCATATCTATATTCACAACTACTTTCAAAGGAACCCAGATTTTGTAGGTTTTTTTCCGTACATTTCTATTCCTTCAAGTGAATATCCAACTCGTTTTCCTATATCCGAGCCTTAAAACATATCCCACATGATTCCCATTTTTCTCATGAATGCCCAAACGTGTACGGATTAGAACAAAAAGACTTTAAATTTGTGGAGTTATTCCAAATTTACAGAGCCTTCTTACCACGGGGCTTGGCCTCGGGAGAGGCCTTGATGGGCTTGTTGGCGTGCTTCAGGGCAGAAGTGCGCTGGACAGCCTCAGCACGGAGGTCAGCGCGGTACTCCTTGCCAGCGACAGCGGTGGCAACAGCCTTGAAGGTACTGTAAGACGAAGTGGTTAGTATATGTATATGAATTGGTTTATAGCCCTAGTTTGTCCGTTGCTCGTGAGAAGTCTTTGAAGTTACACATGTGTGCTAAACGCCAATTCCGGATGCGGGGTGAACTCTATGACGGCTCTGAAGCGGGTTCGAACATACCTGCGTGTGGGCTTAGTGGCGGGGAAGGTAGTGGCAACGGTGGCCTTGGCGGGGGTAGCGGCAGCCGAGACCTTCTTGGTCAGGAGGGTGACACCGCCGTTGGGGGCAGCGACAACACCGACGGCCTGATTATGGTGTTAGTAATGATTGCAAGAATCAAAATATTGGTTATCGTCGTGGAACTCGGTCGCCGTATCGCAGAAAGGTCGATAGGTTTAATCTCGATTGATGTCGGGTAGTTGTACGGGGTTCAATGTACCTTCTCGTTGGCGAAACCAGCGTACTATGAGGAGATGTCAGCATATATTTCACATCTTCAGGTTGGATATCTTCATTTACCTTTTTGGAGTGGACGTTGGTCAGGTTGAAGGGGTCAGCGGAGAACTGAACACCACCGTTGGTCTTGCGCTTGACCAGGTAGGCGTTCTGGGAGCCTGTGTGATAGTGATATCAGTATTTCTGCTGGAAATTTGACATGGACACTCCTTGATTTCAACCCAATCCGATCTCTTCATTCCCCCTTTCGACGTTCCAAAGTCGTGACACGCAATAGGATCTCTCTCATGATGGTAAGCACCAATTCCAAAATTTGACAATAGTCTCCCTGGTCATTAAGCTTCCCAAAGCCTCCCCAAGAGAATTCGGGTTCAAGAAAACTTACGGACAATCTCCCAAACGAGGTCGTAGGAAACGTTGGACATTTTAACTGATTTTTGATGTGGCGAGGGAATATATTCCTTGACAGACAAAGTGATTGGGCTTCGCCGTATATTTACTAAGGTGGTGATACTTTTTTGGGTGGTGAGCAATTTCGCTGTGCGAAATTGTGTGGGCTCATAACTATTTCCTAATTGGGAATAGCCCACACAGAAAGGGCTTTTTTCCCGCCACATGCACGCCACTTCAATGTGGACGCCACGTCAAGTGGGCTCCAGGGTTTATATCGATAGTTTAAACCCTTGCATTATTTGCTTCTAAAATGAGTGTATGCAAAAGTCAATGTGATTTCGCTAAATAAATAAATAAAATTATGCTGTAATGCATAAATAGATTGGTAGTGACATAAGTATACACATAAATAGCTCAATGTCTTCCGTAGACATAGTTCCAAGGAATAGAGTTACTTGTATCCCGAAATGAGTAATTCCTCTTTCAATAAATCGTGGGTTCCGCATGTACCAGAACCATCTATATTGGACACAAGCATGTTTCCTATAGTCTTGTAACAAGGAGTGGCATGGGCTAAGCATAGATGAAGATTATCTCCTAAACCAGAGCTCCTAACTTATGAATGTGCATGTCACAGCCTGAAGAATCTTCAAACCTTGGATCCTAGACATTTCATCAAAAGACAGATTCTTTGGCTGTTTTTCATCATCATTAGTTTCCCTCACAAGTTATACATCCAATGTAATCTGCTTAGTGTATTCAATTAATGTATGTGTGTGTAGGTACATGGACATATATATGTATGTATATAAATCCTTGTCATGAACATGTCAGCCTTGCCTTTGGTTCTCCTTTATTATATCAATAAAGTAGATACCTATCACTAGTTGATCTTCCTCTTAGGCAGTTATCTTAAAACAGATATAGTAGCAATAAGTAGAAGCAGAACAGGGAGCAGAGAGCAGAGCAAATTCAATGCCATAGGAAAAGCTAACAACATGCAAACAATTCCCCTTGCAAAGCACTGCCATTCTGCATATTCTGTTAAGGGCAACTTGCAATCACTATTGGGTGACCCTGGCAAGCCTTTTATTTTCTTACTTTCTCACTTTTCATATATTGGTAATCTAGAGAAGGCCCTGTCGGTGGCTCTGCAGACACTTTAAGCCCAAGTAATTTTGCGAATTTCCACAAACCTAGTCGATGACAAGGCCAAGACCAAGAACCTCAAAGAAAGAAGAAAAAAAGAAAAAAAAATAGAAAAGCTTGTCTTGCCTTTGTAAAAGGAGCTTTACTAAAAAGCTAAAAAGGCTACTGGTTTCCCACATATAACTCTCCAATAAATATTGAAAATCCTGTAACATAGTTCTCTTCACATTGCCTTTATTCTTCACCGCCATCGCGAACATTGGCTCCTGCCATTGGTCGTGTAATTTTGGCTCTGCTCGGCTTTGCACAGCCGTATTTTGCTTGAATTCTGTTCCCTACAAGGAAGCGGTCGTTTCGTCTTTACTTTTGCATCGATCGATTTCTGCAGAATCCGGATTTACCTTTTCATTCCCAGCGCATATATTATACTGTGATTCTCCAAAAATTCTTTGCATATCGTTTGATTCTTGTCCTTCTCAAATCTCATATAAATACTTTATACACGACCACAAAATATCGCACGCATTACGACCCCCCGAAATCCCACACATATCATATATTTGCGATGATGTTCTATGCCTCCGTCGGTTTCTTCTTCGCCATGGCGGCCATTGCTCTTTACATTACCCGCGAATACTGGAATCCCTTTGTCGCCAATCTTTCAATTCCCGGCAGCCAACACCTTTACCAAGCTCTCCCAACATCTTTCCAAGGCGATGTCGAGGCCGGCCTGAGCAGCACTATGTTTGATCTTGCTGGCAATATCACTGACGGTGACTCTCGCGCAGGACTTAACGACACTAGCAAAGCTGAGATCCTCAAGATCATGAAGAAACGCAGGTTGCCATTCGATGAGGCACGGAAGGCCTACATGGAGAATCGCTTCAGCGCCAACGGAATTGACGTAGATGGTCTTCCCAAGGACCCTAAGTTTGTGAGCTTCTCATAGACAAATATTCTTACATCTTCGTCTGGTTTTGTGTCTTTTCTTCCTTGTTTTTCTCTGCATTGTTTGTCTTGCATTTCCGCGATCCCATACCACCCCTCTCTGCCCAATTGCCACTCAACCATCCATTGAGCCTCGACACTAAATCATGTGATCTTGATTGGTCTTCATCGACTAAGAAGCACAATTACGATATCTTTATACCAAGGAAAAAAAAAAAAGAACTACGATGCAATATACCGATTTTTATACGACGACTCGCAAGACAACCACCGGGGACCTTTTCCATGGTAGTCATTCTGTTGCCCAACTAAAGGCGAGGCAAAACTTTCTGCATAACCGACATTTCCAAGGATTGCCGTAACAACATTCACGTCACGTCACCCTCTGATCAACGTCAACCAGATTGTCTGGAACGGCTAATGGCTTGGCAACATATCCAATAATAAAGTTATTGATTTCTACTTCTTTCCTCTTTGGGATATGGAATATCATAGTATCACGACATATAGACTCTGGTGTTGAACCTGGGGTTGATGTCAGTATTTGATGTCTGACGATCTACCGACTGGCACTGTCAACCGCTATACGCAACCATGTCTTCCTGTCATCGTCATTGCCATTGTCAACCTCGCCTTTCTGAATCCGATCGTGCCTCTACCTTTTCATTATTCGTATCCGCCATCCTCATCGTCGTGCTTCCAGTCCATGTCGTCCGTGCCTTGACCCTCGCACTTATTGTCATCGCATTCACCCAGTTTATCCGTGTTGTCACCACCAGACACTCGTGATTACTTGCTTTACTTGACTATCAACCCGGCTTCTTCCATGTCATGTTCGTCGCCTTGTCATGATCACCTACCCCCCTGACCATGGCTCCTCTTTTAGTCTTATCCGTTAGTGCTCGGCTATCTGGTCAGGTCACCCGGAGTGTCTACGCAAAGGACAATCCCCAAACTGCATATGGCGATAATGCCCAATATGCGCGTGTTCAATACAAGATGGGAGTGATTATGACATGTTAGAAGGCTTTTCACACCGCTACCACTATCCAGATGGATGGTGAGTGATAGACTGAAGCGGGCTCCTTTCTGCATTCAATTCTCTGTTTTGTATTATTTTCCAAAAAATTTCCCACTTATATTTCTCAGTGGCACTGTTTTGTTATCGTTTCTTTCGTATATCCATATTGTTCAGATTTACTATGCTTTGCTTTCCTACCCTTATACCAAATGAATAAAAAAGGTAGAATTTCCATCTCGACTAATGATTCCAGAACATCAGTTTCACTGCACGAATAATTATTACAGTAACCACCAGTCAAAATGACACTGAATTTTTTTTTTTGATACTTTTATCATTTCAGAAGAGTGTCGGGTATAGTGATGAGACTTCAATTGACCATGGAAATCAGCCCTGGAAATCCTGGGTTTTTCACCCAAATGGTATGTTACACAGACCTCTATACCACCACCACCACCACCAGGCTCAAATCCCCTTGAATGGAAGTATGCCAATGAAACAACAAGAGAGAAGATAGAGATTTGAATGTTTTGGGGTGCTATAGCTTATGATATCAAGTTAAATATGGAGTGGCTTGAGGGGGAGGAATTTGAGATGTTGAAATGGCCTCCTTTCAGCCTTGACTTGGACCTTATTGAAAGCTTCTAGGCAAATTTGAAAATATACATTACTAAGAACCATCTAATGCTTTGTCTTCATTCTAATGAAGAAGAACTAGAGCAGTCATCAGACACTTATTAAGGTGGTTAATGATGAATGGGAGGCAATTCCAATAGAGGTGATTAATAGGGCTGTGAAATCAATGCCAAAAAGGCTGCAGGATGTGATTGCTGCTAATGGCTGGCACACTAAATATTAAATTTTTTTTGAATAGGACCAAATGACAGATGTGCTATTTATCTACAGATTGTTCTAAAAATCTAGTGAATTGAATCAAGTGGTAATGTTTTATCACTATTGATATATGGGAAGTTTTGTTTTTATCTATAAAAAAAATGGAACCGATTTTGTGTCCTTTCTTCAACTTTCTAATTGTACATTAAATGATTAATGCTGTAAGGAGTCCAACATTCGTTGATTCAAAGATTGCTTGTATTTTGTTTTTCGAGAAATAAAAGTCTTCATTAGGTAAATAGTTTGTGAATCAAGATGAGAAAAGCAGGTCATTAAGAGAGATAAATCTTCGTCAAGTTGTTTGCCAGGGCCCTTTTTCATACGCCCGCCCTGGCCCAAGGCACAGCATTCGCGCGTGAAGACTGTTGAGAAACAAATAAGCATTAAAAAGGTGAAGCAATGATATCGACAAGAAGCGGCTTCAAAACAGCCAATGTGTGGGAGAGAAGGACGAAGAAGAAATAATGGGTAATGCACAACATGTGTTGATCGACATATCCTAATGGATATCATCAGTTCTTCTAAAACAAAAGTGAATTTTAGTGGTCTGGTAATGCCAAGAATACATCAACCCGTGGGGGTACCGAAAAAGAAGAAAAGAAACACGCACACAATACTGGTGCAATTGCTTAGATAGTCTTCTTGGTTTCCTCGGAACCATATGAGCGGTCATCGCCACCCTCAACCTCCTTGACAATGTCCTCGACCTCCTTGGATTCCTTCTGGAAAGTCTTCTTGGACATCTTGATCTCCTTCTCAAACATGTAAGCGTCTGGGCGTCTGTAGGTGCCGCCGATACGATCCAACAGAGTGAAAAACTGGCCGTAGTTGACCTCGAACTTGGAATGGTGAAGCGAATGACAAGCAGCACCATTTACAAGCGGGTTGTCAGTCAGGTACTCGCCATCGTGGATCATGATGGTCCAGAAGTTGACAAAGGCGAACAGGATAACGTAGGCCATCTTCTGCAGAGGGAAGATAAAAGGGAAGATGTGGTAGGGGAGCGACTGAGCCCAGCCGTCGACAGGGTGGAAGGCGTGACTGGCAAAGGGCGAAGGCATGATCCACTTGTGGTGAGGCTTGTGAAGGTGCTTATAGATGAGCGGGTGGTGGAGGTAACGGTGAATCCAGTAGATCCAGAAATCAGTGAAGAACAAGAAGGCAGGGAACTGCAGCCAGTTATAGAGAGGGAAAGGAGCCTCCCCAAAGGTATCGTAGAGGAATCCGTAGCCTTTGACCTCAGCAATAAAGAAAGGAATGGTCAAAGTAGACATCAAGGGCAGCGCCTTGTTGGCCTGCTTAATTTCGAGTCTGATCTGGTTCTTGAGGAACTTGGGGTGCTCAAATGTACGCTTGTCAAAAATAAAAATGTAAGAAATGGTAGCGAAGACAAAGTAGAGAAGCACACCAAAGAGCCTAGATAATTAGCATATGAACAAATCTTACTGGCGCAGTATATAGGGAAATGTAATATGACATACCAAGTGATCAGGTAGAGCGTAATGGCCTGGC
Organism: Bretziella fagacearum; assembly: GCA_002018255.1. NCBI lineage: Eukaryota > Fungi > Ascomycota > Sordariomycetes > Microascales > Ceratocystidaceae > Bretziella > Bretziella fagacearum. Next base: position 106,819 of record MKGJ01000001.1, on the reverse strand, counting down.
GCCAGGAGTTATCGCGAGTCCATTGACTCTGGAAAGCGGCCTCAGTAGGAGGCAGATCTAGGTAAGCCGTTGAGGGCTTGTAGACCCAATCAGTGAATGGAGTTGAGAGATTGGTCTTGTCCGGGAAATCATAGTGAGGCTGACGAGCCGGGTACGCCCAGGCGTAAGCATGGTCAGCGATATAGTAATCGACGACTTCCAAAACGACATCCATCGTTGGTAAGAAGTATGACACCAGTCGCTGGTGGTGGGCAGAATTTGAATAGGTGTGACAGAGAGACCAAAAGGGTTTGAAGTACTCTAGAGGGTTGAACAAAGAAAGACATAGATGAGAGAAAAGATGAGAGATGTGGAAGGATAAACGAGGTCTCAACGAAGGCCGGAAGAAACGGGATCTTTATGGGTGACGACGGGAAAACACAGAGGAGAAGGAAGGAAGGAAGGAAGGACATAAACAAGAAAAAGAAAAAAAAAAAAAGAAAGAACCTCCGTATTCCTTCCTTAATTTTTGTCTTGTGCGATGTTTTAGTCACTTGGCAGAAGGGATAAAAAGAAATACAGGCAAAAAGAAATAACGCCGAGTCGGAACAAGCCAAAAACGGGGGGGGGTTATCCCACTACAAGTACGCGAGAGGGCCCTATAATGCTCTTATGAATACGTAATCGATATGATATGTTGCAAATCACTACCAGCTCTACGGAGATATTCAAGGGGACAGCAACGCTTGTTAAGTGGACTGGCGTGATGTCCTTCTTTTTTGCGTTTCGCTATCAGCCAGTTCTTGTTCGGTATCGGTATCAGTTTGTTGTGTGGTGGTAATAAGAACGCGAATAAGAGGTTATAAGAATACGGTACGACATAAATATGAATGCAGACAAACGCCAAACTATGCACACTCACATACACTACAGGGCAACACACACGTCTAGAATTAACGTTCTTACATAAAAAGTCAGATAATCATTCTGACGGTAGGTTAACCTCAGGAACCAGACAAGTAACCGATATATCTAATCCTTTTGCCTTGTGAAATATGTAGTTCTTTCTTGGGTCAACTAATAACATCTTGAAAAAGATGTAGTGACTCGTTATAAGTTGATTGAGATCATATTTGATCTGATAACGAATGTATCAATATCGTAAAGGAGCAAGTCAAAGTTTTATTTGAAGGTGGTTTGTGGTCAGGCTTTTGTCTGAGCAAAATTATGTCCCTTTCGGTCCCTGTACCAAACAGTAAGTTTTCTTGGGGTTCTAGGGATCCTTTCCTAATGTCTTATCCCCGACCTGGCCGCCACTTGTCGTTCTTATTCCTTGCCGCCTTCAATTCTCTTCTCTTTTTCAAGGGATCTCAAATGGATAACAGTACATACTTGGTCTAGCGAAAGTCTATTGGACAACCGCCCATGATTGTATGCTTCTACAAATAAAAACACGGCAATCTGGATCATCAGCTTGACCAATGGCTATATGTTAAGCTATGGCTCAATCTTCGTCACTGCATGGCCTGATTTCTTGCGCCGTTCAATCTGGGTCACGCCGGGCTCCGATAAAAGCAATGATATCGCAGTCCAAGCATGGGAAGGAGGATAAACTTGATCTCCTAATCTGTGGATTCTTTTCATCGTTTAGTGTATTTGTTGGAGGTGATGCCGAATGTGCTTGTCCATGTTTGGTTGCTACTTTGTGTAGGGTTGATTAGCCTTGTTACTCTTTCTTCCAGCTCTGTTATCACTATAACGTAACAAAGCCTACACAAGATGTCCTTTATTGAATGGGTTAATGCTAAACTGGAAGTACATTATCGACAAGAAGCACTGGATAGCATCACCTAGCCTCTTGTATTCACAGCAGCTCGCAATCGGACTTACCCATCATTCTTTTTCTTCCTACAGAGGGACTGTCCCCCCCTGTCGAACGTATGTGATTGGCCAATGGCTCAGCTAGTTCCATGTCGTTTGGTCAAACAAATTCTTTCTGGTTAATGGGTTCTAAAATGGTGAGGATGCTTTGTCTCTTCACAGTGTGTCTTTATTGGGCTGTTTCAGTGACTGTCGGAGCAATCCGCCCCAATTAAGGCCCTAGACCACCCTTTAATTACTACATATAGAAATGCTTTAGTGGTGCATGACAGTGTAATGTTTGTTAAGATCTCAGACTGTGTACAAATGCGGCGAAAATAAAAAGTAAACGGGTAAACCCCCCCCCCGAGCAAGCAAAACAACAGTGCGCCCGGTTACGAGTACGAATACTCAGCGCTGACATGCATCTGCAAAGTATCCATGACACAACGCAATACGCCATTTACTCTGCGTGGGGAAACTTGCAAATTTTTAGAAAGAAAAATAAATCGGGGTCCGAATAAGTTGCTCACGGCCGAATGTTTCCTGTAGAAGCACAAAAGAAAAAGAAACCCTAACTCAACTTGACCATGCGGGGGATTATTAATTTCTGACAGATTTGTCACGATGGACACTAGAACAAAATGTTGAAGGCATCATATTTTTAGCTCCCTTGAAAAACTCGAGTTACATTTCTACTCTATGTAAGCTGTATAGGTTCTTACAATCACTTGTCAGACTGGCCCCTGAATCAACATTGTTCCACTACTCCTGTTACAAATTCCGAAATATATAACATTGCTGCTTTTTGTTTGATACTGGAACATATGACCATTAGATAGTGAGTTGTTCAAGACTTACTTATATGTGGAGGTGATGCTATTTTACAGTGTGATATGGTGGAGAGTTGTATTGGGGATTAATCCTAGTATAACAGGGTCTTTCTTTCACTTGACCAACTTCTCTCTTTGATTGACTTCTTGTTTGGTTTGCTGTCATAGTTGTGCTAAGGCAGGCACCTATGTGTCATTTGGGTCATGGGGACTGGAAAAGTGGGTCTGTGTTGTTGTTGTGAGAACAGGGTGTCTGCATGGTTTCGTTTCTCTTCTCTCTCCTCTAGCTTTCACCCCACGTGACGTTATCTCATTTCTCTGGTAAAAACGTGAACCTCTGCTGTTGTTTCGTTTTCGTTAACTCCTGCAAGGGGTTTCATTTCCCACCAATTCGTGCACAGACTTTTTACGTCTTTCTCAAGTAAGCAACCCTAAACTTCGCCACCAATTCCTTATCAGATCTTTTTTATCCAACCATAAAAAATTCTTTACTCTTTCTACATACAGGTATAAATTCATGCTACAGGTCGCACTGCGTATAATTATGTCCGCCAGTCATCCCCACTCATACTCCATTAATCATCTTTCCTTGTCACTCCCTATATCCATCTGACATTTACCTGCAGGGAGGTCAAGAAGGACAGACATACTGCCTAATGATGGAACCCTCCCAAGCTTCAGGGACAGAATACTGGTGGCAGTCGTCATGTCACGTCCAAATAAGTGTTGATATCTAAATAATGAACTCTTAGCTCACGCAGGCCAAAATCAAATTATGTACAACTATTTTCACAATCAGTGAGATTTATGTAATTATTTTATCATTTGCCTGGCTACTTTTATCCATCTTCTCAAATCTTAAATTATCACTCATACCCTCAACTCACCATCATTACTCCATTAGCTCTCTGAATATCGGGATGAGGTCGACATTTCCCTCTGTTCCCCTGGCTTATAAAGCTAGAAAGTGACAAGAATATCTGATAAGCGGCAACTCAGTTAATCTCCGCTCTCATCAGCATCCAAGTTTGGCAACCCTCAGTTTCTAGACCTTAAACGACCAACCCTGTATATTATAAACCCTAGAAATACTTATAGATTACCATCATGTCTCTTTCATTTTATTGTTAACGCGATCAAGATTCTCATCGACGTCTTTTATTTCGCTCACTGAACCCAAATCTGATTTTAAAGTCACAATTAATAACATATCAAATACAAATTATTGATCCGACAAAATATGGCCTTGTCAAAATCGCTTCCACTTAGAGACTGAATGAAATGAGCGAGCGTTTGATATCAGACAATATTGGATATAAGGAAAAAAAAAAGAAAGAGGTTGCTATAAATACCCAAACGACGAAAGAAAACAACCAGAAGAAAACAATATCAATGTCAACATGCCTATGACCGTCTGACCCCGAATCTGAACCAAGTATCTAGACTCCAGACAACGATCTCCGTAATTTCGGTGATGACAGTGTCAGCAGACTCAATCTGCTGACTGCAACACTCTTTCCGATACAGATCAACAACACAAACATCTAACCCTATTCATTATCGTACTATACACCGTCATGTTTACACATTGCGGTAGGACCAGATGCGAGCTCTCATATCACCAGAACCAGTGGCGAAGTAGCCACCGGTCGGGCTAGGCGCAACTGAGATGACAGAGTTCTTGTGGCCTTGAAGCATAAGCTGGGTGGAACCAGTACGGGGATCCCAGAACTGGACGCCACGATCCTTGGAACCGGACATGACCCAAAGACCGTCAGGAGTGAAAGCTACCGAGAGAACAAAGTCCTAGAGGTGTGTAAAGATTTTAGTACAAATATTATGACTCCAGGATTACGATAAATAACTTACGCGATGACCCTCAAAGGTCTTGATGCAGCGACCGCCCTTGGGACCGGGGTTGGAAGCACCACGAGGGGTGTTGAGCTCCCACATTTTGATGGTCTTATCCAGACTACCAGAAACTAGGTCTTTGCCATTAGGAGAAAAGGCAACTGAGTAAACACTATCTTTGTGTCCATCAGGGCCCTCAAGACGCTCCAAAAGGTACCCCTGGTGGATATCCCAAACGCGCACACTCTTGTCCAAAGAACCAGCAGCAACATATTTGGTATCGGGAGAGATGGCAACAGTAGTCACACCATCCTCAATGGTAAGGGTAAAGGTGTTGGTACCGTTTTCGATATCCCACAGGCGGACGGTTCTATCCCCACTGCCAGAGGCAATGGTACGACCATCACGGGCAAAGTCAAGTGAGTAGATATCTTGCTCATGGCCCGAGAAGGTGTTCCGGATGGTACGGCTCTGAATATCCCAAACACGGATGAGCTTGTCTTCGGCACCAGTGGCGAGGTAACGTCCGTCGGGACTGAAGCACACACTGCGGATGTAAAGATCGCCGGCAACGTCGGCTGTCTCGTCTTGCAGAACACAAATCTTTTCGCCAGACTGAACATCGTAGATCTGGGCAGAGCGGTTGCAACCAGTGGCAACGTATTTGCCGTCGTGACTGAAGCGAACGCAGCAGACGACACTCTCATGCGTGAGAGTGTGAACAAGGTCTACATCAAGAGTGCGGGGAACCGCGTCATTGAACACACACAACCAGTCGTTACCAGTCTTCTTAAGCTGAGGAGGCAGACGGTCGGGGTCAACCTCCAGACTGCTAGGACCTTGAGGCGGTCTAGGGCCCATGCGGGCATGATCGGGAGTCGGGTGCGACACCTGAGGAGATTGAGTGGATCCGGGAAAAGGCATGGGGTTGCTGATTTGAGGAGTCGCGGGACCAGCAGTCGGAGGAGGGCGGCCCATTCCACGACCACGGGGACCAGGGGAAGCAGTAGACTGAGGAGGCTGAGGACCCATGCCGTTGCTAAGAGGGGGGGCCTGCCCGTAAGCGCTCTGCTGGAAGGGAGGTTGTTGTGAGGGACCGGGGGGCGGAGGAGGGACGGGAAGACCAGTGGGCCCCCCAGGCATTTGACCATGGGCCATCTGATCGGGCTGCGGCGGCTGAGGAGGGGGGGCAAGTCCACCCTGTCCTCCACCAGACATGATACCATTGAAGATTCCACTGCCGCCACTAATGGCAGGCGGTTGTTGAACCGGGTGAGGGGGAGGGCCACCTATTGAGCCTTGAGGGGCACCGCGAGCAGCCTCGAGTTGGCGTCTCAGGTGGGTGATCTCTTCCTCATATCTACTAGGGGTTAGCACTGTTTTCATTGATGAATAGATAGATGGGAATTATGGGGTGGATGAGATTCGTCGTATGTTTGACGTACTTCTGCTTAAGGGTCATGTGAGTTTGCTCCATGGCATACACTTTTTCCCGAATGAGCTGCAGCTCGCTGACCTGGGATTGAACTGATTGTGATGTTAGACAAAATGCAATTTAATATTGATGACGACCGCGGATGGACATACTTTGATGCTCGTAATTTTCGCCAGATCTGATTTGCGACTCGTATTCCGACCGAATCTGCTCCAGAAGTTCATTGAAGCGGTTGTTAGGCGGGCCACCACCCATACGCGGGGCGTGTTGAGGATACATCGACATGGCGAATCAATATATCAGGCTATCGAGTCGAATTGAGGATTGAAAAAGGATGCGCGGAACGGCCTCAGGTGCGGGCTAATGCGCAAGGCTGAGATAGAAGATTTCGCCTTTTGGGGGATGCGACGTGATGAGGCTGGCGAGAAAAAAATCGCGACGAGTAGTCGATTCTTGCGCTCAACTGATAATCGCAGAGGACTCCTAATTGAACGATCGTGAACAAAGATGAACGTAGTAAAGGGAAAAATCGGATCAAAGAAGGATGCGACTAAAAGGCCGAGTCTGAGATTCCAGCAACAATGATGGCTTCGGGGAGAAATAGATGAACAAGGCGAGTGACGCGATGGACGGCTATAGAAGCGAAGTTTGCTTTCAAGGGGGGGGCCGCTGGGAACAAGAAGCACGACGAGATAGGACCAGGGGAAATATCTGGCAGGTGCTTCGTACAGGATAAGGCTGGTAGAGGGAAAAAAAAAATCGACAAATGAAGCACACAAATGACAGCACGGTCAGAGGAACTGAATACAAGCTGGTCTTTGCGCGATGATGAGGGAGTCAGGAGAATCAAGACTGTCCAGGGAAGCGATCTATGGAAGAGCGTACGCGAGGCTGTGGGGAGGGATGGCTAAACAACGGGTCGTGGCCAAAAAAAGAAAATAGCCAGGACGAGCGGCCTACTAAAAAGGCAACTCACAGAGACAACACGTGAATTCGACTAACTCTTCAAGTACAAGAGCGAATATTGGAATGCAAGAATAAAAACTTGAAGAAGACGACGATATTTATGGTGATGCAGCACAGTGGAAGAAAGGAAGAAAAAAGAAAAAAAAGGAGGATGGGAAAGGTGGAAAGGGGAGGAGAAAGGTTAGTGAAGAACAAAAAAGGGTACGGGCGTGGGCGTGGGCGTGGGTGAGGGTGTGGGCATTGGGCTGCGGGATGGAGGCATCACTGGGCAAACAGGTTGTTGCCCAAGGAGGAAGTAATAAAAGTAAACTAAGGAAATAAGCTGACTGGTCCTTTTCCTGCTTTGGTACACAAGCTGGAAAGGGCAACAGAAGCAATTGCAATAACTTCCTTCTGCAGCTACGGCTACCACCTAAAATGGCAGGGGGCCAGGGTCTGAAGTGGAGCTTTAGAAGTGCGTCTGGCAGTTTACTATAGAATGTAGTAGAACACACTTATTATAGAGGATGAGCTTTGTCATTGTCCAGCCAGCCGAGTTCTGGACCAGACCAGGCTGTGTGTATTTGCTGCATGTCTAACCAAAGGGACATATTTATGGCTACAAAAAGTACAACGCTGTATTGGTTGTGGGCTCAGCGTAAGCGCAGAACGGAACTAGAGGGCAAAGGAAGAAAGGGGAATACAGAGTGTGCAATGATTTATAGAAGGAGTGCAGCGTTGGTGACATCAAAAGAACTATGCTGAAGTTTGAATTGGCACTTGTGATGCCTGGGCGCTATAGCAGTTAACGTGCATCTGTTGATCATGACGCGAAAAACTTGAAGAGAGCCCTGTGAACAAGGAACTTGCTAGGCATTGAAGTTTATGTGGCATAACATCAGCCACAACTAGTACATTGTGCGGCTCATATTTTACTCGCTTTGACAAGTATATTTTGCGCCACAGTATGTTAGTTCAAAAGTGTGGCCCCCCCTAAGTAAACTTTTTTCGTCATGGTATTTTGACCGGTGTCCATCATGGTCTGTGCGTACGGGCCTAGCGAATAAACAAGGAGAGGAAAAAAGTTAAAGAAGGGGGGGTGAGACTATCATTCACTGATTTGCCGCTTTGGCATTCTGCCCCCCCAGCCCAAGTACAAGCTTCCATTCCTCGTGCACTCTACCAAGAAGCGGAGAAAAGCAGCCAACACAGACCCAAGCACAAAACAGAAGGCACATTAATATTATATATTCAGTACGAACGGGAGACAAGATACTTATTCAGCAAGCCTCGGCTGGAGTATAATCTGGCTGCTGGGCCTCGGGGCCATAGTGATAAACCACAAAATTGCCGTAGATAAATGAATGCCTTTATAGCGATTAAACGCTACTATCACGACAACATTGAGAAGACTGGTAGCGTGATTAATTGCTGAATTGTGTGCTCATGCGACGAAGTACGTACTACTTGGTGACTGCAACTCTACATGTTGTGCTTAGGAATTGGCGATATCCGCCTTGGTTGTCTTGCAATCCAAGCCGGTAGCGAAAGTTCCTTGTACTTTATACTTCACCCTACGGGGTGTCCTGATTATTTGCGTGCAACCAAGGCTGGGTTGGTGGAAAAGTTGCTTGCCCACGACAGCAAAAATGATTGAGATAGACAAGGACCAGGCGTAAACGAACTACTTATTCAAGGGGGTCTGGCCGGAAGCAAATGGGCTAGTCAGCAGAAGAAATAAACGGAAAAATAGGTCTGTGTGTTACTCATCCGAGGGGAAGCCTTGCCTTCAGTGCATTTGTATTTTGCACTTTGGCGTTGTTGTGAATTATGAACTTTTTTGTCTACTTGCGCATTGAAATTGAACACTATGCCTCCACATACATACATACCTACATAGGTATTTTTCTGTGTGTAAACAATTGTTCCATTCTTGTTTGTACTGAGAGATTGTTTACCAAACTTATCTCAAAAATGAGGCGACACCATCACATCATCACACCATGAGTGTCTCTAAAACTTATATAGCGACTCATCACAAACTACGTGTTATGCAAAGACACACGCATGATGGCGAATCACAATGGTACAAGTACACCGCCGGCCCCACAAGTCACACAATATATATCATGTGCTAAGTCCGGCTTAACCTCAGCTTAGCGCCAGAAACGCATCCAGTACGAAAGTACGTCTTCTTGCCATCTCAATGTGGCATCCAGATGCGAGCATTGTATTCTGCAGTCGCCCAAAGAATGTGTATGATCTGACGCTGTCAAGTGACTTGCACCATGTATGAGAGCTACTATCCCACGACATCACCAATAGATAAGCCACCCACCCCCATTTCACAGTTCTTGCCCATCGTCTCCAATTTTTTTCAATCTAATTTTACAAAGGCAGTTTCAAGTTGCCCGACCATGATGCGCCCATCTACTGATATGCATGTGACTATTGCTTTTCGCTCTTCCCCCCTTAAAAGGGAGAGAGTGCTCGATACTGAAGCTTATACACACACAAGCCCTGGCAACTTACATCAGAATACAACCCACTTCAGTACATGGCATGTAAATATAAATCGTGGCACTAGATTTAACCAAGGTAGTGATAAAAACTATACCAAGTACACTAGGGGATCATGGCTGTGAAAAAAAGGAGGATGGAAAATAATTCGGTGATGATACTTAATCGAGTTCCGAGGACTTGAATATGAATCACTGGAGTTAATAGTGTAGTTAATGTACTGATGAACATGATGTGGCATCTTAAAACTGGAATCAACTATTGTGGATATCTAAATCTTCAAAGTCCTGCAAATATATCACTCATATCCGTTCCCGATCCAGATTTGGGCTTCTTCTTTTTGTTGCCTTTCTTTTTTATGTCACCAAAGATATCTTCGAATCCAATAGTCTCCTTGGTTTTCGTTTTCTTCTCCTTCAATTTGGTGGGCACGAAGATATTACCAATATCATCTTCATCATATATAGCCTTCTTCTTTCTGGGTTTTGGTGCAGCCTCACCAAATATGTCATCAAAGTTGACATCCTGTTCCACATCTTTTATGATGGTCTGGTGTGTTCCCGACATCGGGGTAGCCTTAGTCACTACACTTGATTTCGCCTTCTTCTTCTTGGGTTTAGACGTAGCAGTTCCAAAGATATCATTCATGCTGATGGGTTCGGCTTCAATAATTTTAGTCGACTTCCTCTTCGGCTCGGGTGGGTCTTCGAAGATACTATCGAAACTGTTGTTTGTCTGCTTATTTCTCTTTTTGCCTTTTTCCATGTTTATATTCCCGGATAAGTTGTCAAGGGAGGTTGCCATAGACGATGACGTGACAGGAAGTTGACCGGATTGACCATTTTTGAGAGAGGATGGGATATCCCGAGGCTTTGGTCTGGAGATGGCAACACCCATATCAAATAATCCAACATCGGTATGATCATCTTTTAATAGGCTGGCTGTTATTGTTGGGAAAGTAGGACTGGCGAGCATGGTATCGGGCTCCGGTGATGGTAGCAAGTGTTGCAAGGCTTCGTGGATTGTCGCCAACATGGTGATCAGAGTGATACCAAGTTGAGCAAACTGGTTGTCGGCTGTGAGTTGCGTGAATGAACTGCATCTTTGTTAGTAGGAAATTGAAACCAGCTCACTGAGAATGCATTAGAGTAACTCACATGTATGTGATAGGAAGAATATCTAGGCCGAGCCATCGCACTCGTTCGGGACGCATGTTGGGCAATTCCTCATCAATTAACTTGCGCACAGCTCGCCTTAAGATACAGACATGTCGCCACCACGAAGAATGTCTGTGCTGATTCTTGTTGCGGTGACACAATGCGTCCAACATTGTGAGCGTGGGAGTGAGTCGTGAAGATAATTCCTCAAATTGAGGATCTGAAATGGTTGTCATGGCGGAGGGAGTAGTAATGATTATTTAGATTTAGACAGGGTAGCAAATGAGGGGAAGTTGGGATAATCAAATGAGAAGATTACCGCAACGTAGGTTGAAGAGTTTGTTCTATAATTGGACAATATTCAATAATTAACAGACGTCAGATGTAGTCAGCTTGGATCTCAAAAGATGCGCGCGCTTATCGATAAGTTTTGCGACAACCTTGGTATTATGGCGCACAGAGTTTGAACGCCACATATTGTGGCGCACGGAACTGCCTAGATGAAATATAATTGCAGGAATAATGATTATCTTGACTATCAAGTGTAACTGCAGTTTGCAATAAACCAACAACCCGCTTACTTCTGTCTATCCATTGATACTAATAATAAATCTGGCGTGACGCATATCAGAGCTGACAGAAAATTATAGTTCGCAGCCTCCATCTCGAATTTTCTCTTCGGATATATATATGGTTGTCGTACCGCCAAGCCATGCCCGTGATCATCAAGATCTCCATGACGTCGGACAGGAAAGACAAACAGACATGTCTGGTTACAAGTCTTTGAACAAAACAAGCTGGGGGAATATGGTCGTTGACTGCCGGAGGGCGGGTATGATGAACCGAGGTTTTCCATGAATTTCCGCTACCCCTTCGATGCTCATCATGGTCAGTCCATCTTGAGCTTTCGATGGCTAGCACCAAATACATCAACAGTGGCTGGTCAGCAATGGATGGGTCTCATGAATACAAATGTTTGGTTGATTTGCACCTGCGCATTACCTATAAATGGACCCTCGGACACTAGTGGAGGTTACTTTCAAGTATGAGATATATATCGATGAGTAAAAACAGCTACAACTTTCGAAATAAATTTGTAATAGAACAGACAGGGGTGACATCAATTCACGTCAAGGCAGGACCCTCCATCGCCATAAGCGGACCGGCAAGTTATCATAAGCAGGACACCATACAATAGAATTTGCCACGAATGTGTGTCGGGCTGACTGCGCTACAAGGAATCGAGTCGGTCCGTACCTTTCCTCCTGTTTCTACCGCTAAGATTCCTAGGCTGAAAATAGTGGCAATGCATGCTACCCGGAGACAACTTGATCGCCTACGCAGGGTTGCAGTTGATACAACATAAATGGAACATCCATTCCCTCTCTGTTTTTTTTTTGCTTTTATTTTGGAATCAACGAGAAGACTCCATTAATCAAGTTCTGTAATCGGTACGCTCGTTCTAATATGGCATGTGAGTTGTGGTTAGCGATGTTACATAGTTAGTCTGTACGGATATCCAAGACAGGTCGACATCTGCCGTTATCAGAACGATGGATTAGTTATCAGCAATCAACTCAGAAAAGAAAGACACAAAGAATTCCCCCGCTGATGTAACAGCTTTCTCACATTATTACTATCAAGCAATCTTACTTGATGGCTGTCAAGAACGGGGTGTATTTCCAGTCATAGTTAGTCCAGCCCAAAGAGACAAGCATCAGTGAGGAATAATGAGAAAACGCGCAAGGAGAATTCAAGGGAAAACAATAATGATCAAAGAGAGAGGGGGAGAGGGGAGGGGCATATCAACTTTGCGATGCGATGATATTCGCTGCACAGACCCCTACGAACCACTGGAGAGGGGGAAAATTTCCAGTGCTGAGGATGGGTGCGTACCACTGAAGATATGCGCTGCATCTACGGCGTTGCGTTCACTAACAATGTCTAGCCGTTATAGTTCTGGCATGTCTTTACGCCCACTGGAATAAAAACAAAGAGGGTTGGGTTACTTGAAGTTAGTGAGAGGGGCGGGAACTACATCCGGGGGTGAAAATTCTCCCTCACCTCACACATAACACAAAATAATTTACCAAGGCTCTATGTGCAAAATTTGCATCGTGGGGTCTGTCTGTAGGAGTGCGCGTGATATTACCAGCAAAAGGGAAATGCGTTAAATATCGTGTAGATTCTGCATGTTGTTTTCTTGAAGTTTTACCTTGAATTCTTGCTCCATATTTTCCATCAAATCTGTTGCATCTGTTATCTCACTATAACGCGCGATAAATTAGAGAGATCCCCGCAACTTCACACCCGAATCCACTTCTTTCTTATCTATCACTGTGGGTATCCTCTTTGAGATTTAATACACTTGGTATTACTTGCGCTCGAGCATTCTAATCAAGTTTGCGCCGCCGCTGCACGCATTAAGAGATCACCTTCTCAACGGTCAAGATTTCTATATAGATCCAGTCACCATACAGGCGATCCCTTTATCCTATCGAAGTTCCTCATCTGTCCCAGCGCAAAACGAAAAGAAAAAGAATGTTCAAATACCTGTTCCTTTTAATTACATAACAGCAACTACCTCGTCTAAACTCCCGAATTTGCAACTACCGTCCATTCCTGAACCTTTTGCGCACCTTCCTCATCTGCATTCACTTTGCAGCTCACCGAGAACTTGAATTACTATACCGAAACTCCATCCCCGATTATAACCTATCCATACGATATCCTCAATGGCTAGTCTTTCCCACGATCGCGACCGCTCTGGGGGCTTCCTCTCTAGCAGCTTCACCTCCCGGGGGACTGATGGCGTCGATGATGAATCAGTCATCGACGGTGATGTCGAGGCTGGCGAGGATAGCAGTCTGCTCCCTGATATCCGCTCTCGTCAGCGCCGGTAAGCTCCATTTTGAACGTCCATTCATACAACTGTTTTCATCAACTAATCCAATATCTCCCCTCTATAGCTCTTCTCACAAGCGTCTCGCCGCATTAACCGATATCGGTGGTGTCAACTCCATCCGTTCCTTCACCCGCAGTTGGCAGCGCGCCGCCGGCTTCCAAGAAGTTATTCCCCGCCAACCTGAATTCCAATTTGCTCCCGACCAGGCTCCTCTTGCCCCCGGTGCCGCCGATGGCGCTGTCTACGAATACGGTCGTAGTGACATTGACCGCAACCACCTCGACGGATCGACACCTGGTCTTCTCGGCGCCCAAATTCAGAGCACTTCACCCTCTGTGGCTTCCGATGCAGTTGGATCTGCACAGGTTCCACCCGAAGACTTCCGCGATCGCGAGCGCAAGGCCTTTGATAGTGAGTTGGCGGGTGCTCTCTCGGGTGGTAGCCCCCGGCGCAGTGGTAGCTTTTCTAGCTCCTCCGGTCGTAGGGGGTCGATCTTTGCGGTTCCGCCGCATTTGGCGACACCGCCCATAGGAACTAGTTATCAGAGCTATGCTAGTTACCACAGCTATGGAACGGTTAACTCAACCTTCACTGACCGCAGTGGAATGGCAAGGGCGTGGCAGCAACAGCAGTTGACGCAAACGCAGAGTCACCAGGGTGGCGAGGAGGAAATGCCGCCAATTCTGGTTAGGGAGGTGGAACAAGATGGAAAGATTGTTCTTGCCGTCGAGGGTCAGTCGACACTGCCGCAAACAGTGTTCAATTCTATCAAGTAAGTATATCATATCATATCAACTCTGTGCATCTACTGACATGGTTTTATAGTGTTCTCATTGGCGTTGGGTTACTCAGCTTACCCATGGGTGTTCGTTATGCTGGTTGGATTTGTGGTATGATACTCTTGGCAGCTGCGGCACTGGTCTGCAGTTACACAGCAAGGTTGCTCGCCAAGTGTATGGATCTGGATCATACCATCATTACCTTCTCAGATCTTGCCTATATTTCTTACGGCAGTAAAGCACGTATCGCTACCAGTATCCTCTTTACGTTGGAGTTACTGGCAGCTTGCGTGGCTTTGAGTAAGTAACAGCTAAACATATTCTAATGTCAAGTTTGTTACTAACTAGTGTTCTGATAGTTGTTCTATTTGCCGATACCCTTCAGCTACTGTTCCCTGATTTGTTCACTGTTATTCAGTGGAAGATTCTCTGCGCCATCATCATCTCACCTTTAAATTTTATGCCGTTGCGTTTGCTTAGCTTCACTAGTGCTATTGGCATTTTGTGTTGCTTCTCAAGTAAGTATACGCTTTACTCCCTTTTCTTGTCGCATATACTAATCATCCTCTAGTCGTTGCTATTGTCATCGTTGATGGCTTCATCAAGCCTGATTTTCCGGGTTCCCTACTCCAGCCTGCGGCCACATACCTTTTCCCTGAACATTGGTCAACTCTTCCCTTGTCCTTCGGTCTTCTGCTGAGCCCATGGGGTGGTCACTCTGTGTTCCCCAACGTAAGTTTCCATCTTCAGCCCATCTTTCACTGACCAGTCAGCCTAATCTATCGCCTAGATTTATCGTGATATGCGCCATCCTTACAAGTATGCCAAAGCTGTCAAGACCACTTTCTGCTTCACCTACCTCCTTGATGCCACTACCGCCATTGCCGGTCTCCTCATGTTTGGTGACGGTGTCTCTGAAGAAATCACCTCCAACATTCTCACCACCACTGGCTATCCGCGCATCCTCACCTTCTTGATGTGTGTCTTCATCAGCATCATCCCCATCACCAAGATCCCCCTTAATGCCCGTCCCATCGTCAACACAGTTGAAGTCCTCTTTGCCGTCAACGACCCACAATCCTCCTGGTCTCCCAACGCCCGATCGATCCTCCGTGTTTTCATCAAATTCCTCGTCATCGCGGTCTTGCTCATCATCGCCATCGTCTTCCCTGCTTTCGACAGTATCATGGCGTTTATGGGCAGTGGCCTGTGCTTTAGCATCTGCATCATGTAAGTGCTCTCTACATTTCCACTCCCTTACTCTCAACACCACCTCTTGACGTCACAGTGCCTAACATTCTCCTCCAAATCTGCAGTTTGCCGCTCGCCTTTTACCTCAAACTTTTCGGTCGTGAGATTGACGCCCAGGAACGTTTCCTGTGCTATTTCCTCATTGTCATCTCATCCATCATGTCCATCACCGGCGTCGTGTGGGCCTTCTTACCTAAGGAACTCATCCATGCCAATTAAAGGCAGTGTGATTCATCCATTATTTGAATATTGGCATTGATTTTTTTTTTTCCTTCTCTTGACTTTTGATAACTCCCTAACTATACAGCTATTTCAAATTGAATATAGAGATCGATATTTTCTTAAAGAAAATGGTGGCAAAAGGGCCTGATGCAGACGCTTACGTATGTCTCAAGTGACGTTGTACGGGCGACTCCACTATAGACGACAAGCGCTTTCTAGTTAATCGGCATTTCAGTCACATTTTTCTCGTCCAAGAATTTACCTTGCCTGTAACTTGAACAAATGAACTCTTAATAGTAACAAGCATCAAGTTGTTGACTCAACATACATCCCTCAGAATAAATCATTCGTCTGAATTGAATATCACTAATCATTAGTACACACTGCATGCAATACATCATCACTTTTCTAAATTACACAATCCATGTCACGATCCATGTACCAAATAGTGCGGGTAAATTCTGGTATTGTTTAGGCTGTTGATGGTGCCAATGACTATCTACTGAAACCTCCATCTCTTCCCAAACATCTTGACCAAGCAAGATTTCTAATACCAAGAAAGCGGGAGGCGAGCTTCCTTTCGGGACAAAAACCCTCTCCAAGGATATCGGCATCCACAGACGTCCACCACCAATGCGTTTCACGATGCTACGAAAGCGCCGATACACACATTCACGCACTATATCCCCAAGGAGCTCGCCATCCACAATTGGACCCATAACCCAAAAAGGTATATGTGTTACATGTCAACTATCTAAGAAAGGCACAAAGCGCCAGTCTAGTAGTCCAGTCCAACCCACGTATTCAACTGGGGACGATGTTCCCGCCAGTTTTTGCTGTGAGCCCAAGAAATGCCGTTGTGACAACGATCACGACCTCTGTCGCGACCGTTTCGGGAGTTGTAACGGCTGTTAACCGCATCATAAACTCCACAGGAGCCGGAACCAAAGTTCCGATTCCCGAAATCATACACTTGAGAAGGAGGTGTAGCAGACTTGGATAAAAGACCACGTCTGCGCTGACCAAGCGCCTCCCACTTAGCAAGACCCTGCTTAATTCCCCCAGACACAGACCGCGGAGTGGATACGTTGGTGCTCAGAAGCTGTAGAGGCTTGCGCGAGGTAATGGGAATAGGCTGAGCCGCCATGTACAGCGGAACCTCATATTCCTTTTTGGCATCCTCCTGCATGAGGGCATTGGCAGTCTGCAGGAAGCTATCATCATTGCCAGCAACAACGGGAGTCATGCTCTCTGCAGGCATCTCCATATCGAACATGGTCTCGTGCTCAACATCCTCGCCAAGTGACTTAATACTGTCGTGAGAGTAGACACGTTCGTGATCCTCGTCAAAGTGAGGGGCTTCAGGGGTAATCATGTCAAACTCATCCTCGTCATCATCAACAAGGTCGCTCCAGCTGATGCCACTAGCACCCTTACCGCCGCCAAAGGAGAAGGCAAGAGAAGGGACAGTCTGGGGCTTAGCCTTAAGAATAGGCATAGACCCAACCTGAAGAGTAGAGCGAGGGGCAGAGGTGGGAATCTGCCGAGGGATAGACATGTTCTGCACCGAGGAGCCCATGCTCGAGGCCATAACTGAGGAGCCGGGAGTGGCGTCACACCAGTTGGGGGTCTTGAGTTCGGCATCGTCAAAAAGAGGCTCGTCCACATCCTCGTCAAGAATGACAGAAAGGTGGCGGCGGTGGTAAGACTCGGTGATCGAAACGCCGAGGAAAAAGGGGTTCTCGCTGTCGTTGAGAATGGGGCTCTGGATGGAAGGGGTGCGCAAAGGGACGCGGTTGGCATCGGGGACTGCGGGGCGTTCGGCCAGCATGAACTCATCGAGCACTTCGTCAAAGTTTGTAAAGCTGTCAACACGCAGCAAGGCCTTACGAAGGCCAGAAAGAGAACGCTTCGAAGGATCGATACTCATGCATTGGCTTATGACCTCGAAGGTGTCCTGAGACATGTCCGGGAAAACATCAAACAGAGATTGCTTATCAGCAGCAAAATCACGGAAGAGCGGGTCATCCATGGTCGGGCGAGTAAAGGGGTTGCGCGAGAAGAGGATGTTGAGCAGGCAAACACCAATGGACCAAATGTCGGACTGAGCAGGCGAGTAACCGTTACCAGCATGATCGTACTGCTCGGGGGCCATGTAGCGGTCACTGCCGACGGCATGCTCCTCGCACCACTCCTCGGTAGTCGCCAGACCAAAATCACCAAGCTTCATATCTCCAGACTTGGAGATGAAGATGTTCTCGGGTTTAATATCACGATGATAGACACCTCTAGAGTGCATGTACTCCACGGCGTCAACGACCTGAAGCATAAACTTGCGGACATGCTCAGTTTCCCCCGGACCGCAGTCACTACGAATGGCCTCGTACAGATCGCCACGTTCGCAGAACTCCAGCACAAGGTAAAGATGTGATGACGTCTCGAACGAGTCCAGAAGGCTGACAATGCCAGAGTGATTGCCAAGACGCTCGTGAATCTCAAGCTCCTCGGATCGGTCATCAACCAGGAAGGTCTGCTGGCAGTCAATGTCCTGCGCAGCAGCGGCAGACTGCTTGGTCATGCACTTGATGGCTACCATATTCTTGGTCTCCAAATCAGTTGCCATGAAAACCATGCCGAAAGAGCCATGGTTCAAAGGCTGCTCTGTCCGGTAACGACCGTTAAGAATCGTACCGTTTTCGAACGAGGATCTGAGGCAAGACATTGTGTTGAGTGAATATAGAATAAAAGAAAAGAGGGGAGTTGAAAAAAAAAAAAAGGGTGTATATGACAAAGAAGATTAAGGAAATATAGTGAAACAAATGAAAATAAAAAAGTTGGAACAAAGGCTGGGACTGTTGTTTGTTGAAATACGATAAACAAGTAAAAGATGAAGGCAAAGATGATATGTCAAAGACAATGATGATAAAAACGAGTCGCAAGAAAGCAGGGCAGTAAACAAAATGCTAGTAGATGATATCTCGGTTGAAGCAAAGTTGCGATGGTCGTACAAAAAGGCAAAAAGCAAGAATAAAGATAACTGTTTGAAACAGATGCGCTGGACGAACAGGCGGGAAATAAAAGAATAATCAAGGTTGTGAGCTTCAAAGAAACCAAAACAATAAGAAAAGAGACGGAACTTAAAGTTCTAATTGTAAAAGTAAAAACAGAGAAGAGAGAGGGTTTAACAAAATAAAAATAAATTGTGAGTGAATGAGAGGTGAGGTACGGTAGGTTGAACACAATAGTTCGTGGTATCAAAGTCGCGGACGTGGGGTGGATGGTGGTAACACACTAAAGGTGAAACGTGAGGTAGCTTAGACTGACAAGCAGATAGAGCGGGACTCAAAAGGTAATAGCGACGATGGGACAGGAACTGATGTAAATACACGTACAACTCCGGGTCGTTCGTTTGATTTCAGAGGCTCATAGAAAAGGGATGTTGGTCATAAAATAAAACAAAGGAAAGAAGATTGGAGAATATCAACAATGAGCGAGGTTTCAACGAGCAGTTGTCGAACCAAGTGCGTGGACAAGGTCCGAGTGAAGGGAGGAAACACTTGGATACTATAACAACATAAGGTGAATAATGTGGAAGGTAGAGCCCGACGTACCAGCGCTCAGAATGAGGGAGTAAAAAGACAGAAAGAGAGTGAAATAGTTGGCTTGTGAAGCGGGACTTGATGAATGGATCAAGGCTTCTAAGAATTGACGGTGGTAGTCGTGTAAACTTAATAGACCAAGGGATAGTATGAGGTCGACGGAAAAGATAGCGTAGACTACGGATCGAAGCTAATTTTGTCAGATTTAGCGTGACAAGTAATAACTAGGAGTACACAGCGGTTACGTGGGCAATGGTCGACAAAGACACGCAACAAATATGTAAAAAGCTCCGGATATTTTTCGATGAAATTGGCAAAGACGAGAGAAGAAAGGAAAAAAAAATCAACCAAGGCAACAAGGTCGTAAATCCTTTTCTCTTCGGCAATCGTTGCTGGTAGGGTTTTATCAGGTGCGGCGGTCGTGATGAGGGTACGGAATCAACGAAGTAGCGGCAACAAGTGGGCAAACGAAAGGTTATAGACTATTAGCTAACGCGTGTGTAGCTTGTGAAGATCAATGAAGCTCTGTGAGGTTGGCAAAATGACACAAAAGTATCGTCAAGTTCTCGAGTGGCGAAAGGCGGTCGGTCGTACGAGGTCGTGATAGTCTAGACGGTCGATGAAGCTAGGTGCAAGTGTAAGCAACGACAAAGATGGTAAAAAGGCTTAGTAGGTGGTTGAAAGTTGGAGAACAAGAACAGACAGAGCAAGCAAAGAATCACACAAGGCGAACAGCGAAAAGCGTAATGAGAGGAGAAAAGTTGGGAAAGACAAAGTGAAGCAGAACAGCGAAAGCATAAGAGAAAAAGGAAACGGGGGACCTTAGTGACGAAGCAAAAGGAAGATCAAGGAAAGAAGAAGTAAAAGAAAGAAAGAGCAAGAAGAAAGAGAGAAGGGAGATGAAAAAAGGAAGGCAGGTTGGTTAGAGGGAAGAACTGGCACTGACCAACTGAATCTGGAAGGGGGTATATTGGGAATACAGTACAGCAATGCAAGCTGTCGTAATAATGGAGTGTGCTTTGGAGAAGGAAGCACAGTCATCGATTAGGCTTCTGCGGTGATGCACTGGGGGTGATGACACGAGATGGTACAGCGAAAATACAGTGTCTACAAGGGCCTACGGAGCAGACGCCAGGGTGTTCGGGCGAAGGATTCAGCACATAATTTCAGGGGTCTACTGAGTGAAGTTTTAGCGACCTTTATATAGGATTGGAGGGCCTTGTATTGGAAGGTACGACCCTAAATTCAGTGGGTGGGCGCATAACGAATTTCCCCAAATTTGGCTTTCTATTTACAGCGATTTCTGTTTGTTGGTTTGTTGACTTTATAATGACTCTTCTTGTTTTTTATATTTAGGGAAACAGCGCTAGGCTGTGACTGTATTGATCACACTGAGCTAGATGATGTCTAAGTACGCCGCAGCTCATTGTAGTTGATTACTGGCGAAATGATATCATGGCCCAAGAAGACAAATCATCATTGTTGAATTGCACCATCTGACTCCTTCTTTCATCTCTTGGTTCCTCGTCAGTGCCAACGCTCCTCAGCTGGAATGACTCCTTCATCAAATAGGCCAGTTATCTGTCTACCTGTCAGAGATTCCCATCACCCAGACTTTATTCAAATGCATTCCTGATTATGGCGCCCGCACCCTCCCCTCTTTCTCCCATCTTGATCTACTACATTCATGTACATAGTTGGCTTTCTTTATCGCTTGGTTCATAGGGTTCGTGCGTTGGCTTTCTTCACCTGATGGCTGACTCAACGAACGTCAAATTCGGAAGCTTTGTCGATGCTACTTCATTAAACCTTGAGGGGCGTTGATATGGTTGAATGCAACTCTATGGCTTCAGTAATGGGTGCATATAAAGCGAGCAAGATTGATAGGATGATGATGGATTGGATTGGATTGGATCGAATGGCTGACACTGTCAGTCAGGTACCTACTCTGTATCGCTTAGCGGGCGCAGCGCTGCGCCGTGATGCACAAGACAGGATGCGACTGAGAAAATGAGAAAATGCGACAGCGCCGAACTTGCGACAAGCCAGCTAGCGATAAACAAATCGAACCAAATCGCAATTGGAATCGGACTAACAACATACAGGAACCAATGAAGCCCGCTCATCTACTAGCCTCAGGGTTATCAACAGCTCTATCGACTGACAGCACTAAAAGCTCCAGATCAAGTAGTGCTAACGATTTTTAGCTTCGCTTGAAGCGACTGGCTGTTCGAAAGGGCCTAATTTGACAAAACCAACAACGTTACGCTGGACTGAGTTCAGCCGCAAATCGCCGTGTCGGCTTTTTGACTATTCGTCGACCTTTGAGCTTCCAAGTGGCTGGCAACGAAGCGCTTAGAATTTATGACGCGCAACCAGTGATGACAACCACCTCTCTCACGTTGTCTTTAGACCCTCAGACGCCCAACCGTTTTCATCGCTTTATATAGGTTGGCTGGTCATGTTCTGTTATGGCACAAGTAACTATGCACAAATTAATGTGTATTCATAAAACATGCAACATATAATGCATATTTGCCGTATTCTGCAACTGTTAATATGCATATTGACTAGCATCAGGGTTTCCCTATGATGATTATACCTAGTACATTATCTGCCACATTGAACATAAGACGCTCACATGTACCGATGACTCTTTTAACCTTTCTATTGGAACTAGTCACTTTGATCAACGCAGCCTCTTATTAACATTGCAATATCTTTCTCTTTGTCTCTCTTATTCAGTGACTATCGGTTGTACAATGTAAGTAGACGACGAAACACAGCAACAACAAAAAAAAGTATGCAGGTACGATGGTCACTGAAGCCTGGTCATCTATGAATTGTCTCAATTCTTTGTGTCGGTTTGCTCGAGTTTAGGTCACGGCTACCACGAGAACAATGGGAGTGGATAGCTTCAGGTTTATGGAGACTATGTTTAGGTCTGCTTCATATTTGCTGGTGATTTGACTCAAAGATGAACCACATATGACTGACTCAGACTCGTTCTTAGTAACTTGCTATGTTGTGCTTATCTTTGTTTTCATTTTGTTTTCATTAGGTCTCGGCCTAAACTTAGCCAAATAGAAGGGTTAAGTGTCTGTAAGTGCTTTAAGCTTCACCTCCCCCAGTAATGATCAGAGGGCTGGGACTATAGAATGTCCCAAGTGCTATACCTAAGGGAAGTGCTTCGTTGTTTAGTGTGATTACAATGGCTTCTTCTGGCTTCTATTGATCCCTTTCGTATTACTCCCTACCTGACCTATTGAATCGATCACCCCGGATAGCAATCCAGTGATGGAATGTGCTCCAAGGGCTGCAGCGAAACCAAACAGGAATGCAAGTACTACAACAGCTTCAGAGTGTCACTAGGGTCCTAACTACAGAAACTTGAGGTTCGTTTTCGGGCTGACTGGCTTGTGGCTACCGGCACTGGTATAGTGAGTCAACTTTAGGGCAGACAACTTGTTCTTTTTAAGAATGGCAAAGAACCAAATGCTATTGGCATTATTGGCTACGAGACTCACTCATGTGATCACGCAATTGTGATTATGAGAACCGACGGAACAATTATTATGGAATATCTGCGGGTTCTGGGTTCTGTAAGTTGTGGGTCTGCTAAAGAATCACTAGTTTATAAATATGAAGGCTTTCGATTATCAAGAACTGTTAGTTAACTCTGTTGCCAATGACTACGATGCATGTTTTAGGGCGATGATATTGCGGAAGGATGATGACTTGGCCAGATAAGAGCCTAGTTATTTGGAAAGTAAGAGAACTGGACAGACAAAAGATAAAGGGAAGTAGACTGACTGACTACCTTGATATTCCAGACTGATACGATACTGTATAGGTGAAGTGAAGTGAAGTCTAGGGATTTGTCTTAACTGGGTCGGCCCTGTTTGTGCTATAATAGATATGCATATGCATGTCTGATACCAATACCGTATAGTTTTTTTTATTTTTATATATTTTACCCGGGAAACCTACAGACCTGGAACGCTGTATCAAGTTGAGACTCTTAGTCAAGACTATTCATACTCTGTTGATGTCTCGCTATCACTATAGGGGCTCTGTAACAAAAAAAAAAAAAACGCCTTCCCCCCCCCCAACCGACCGATAGAGCGCAGACAAGATGCGCGATCATTGATGAGCTGTCGCATATCGTGACCGAAATTCAGCTGTCACCAAGACAAAAAAAAAAAAACAGCACATACAGTCTCTACTGGTATGCACGAGGCATCACGACCCATTATCTGAGGGCCTCCTATTGTGGGGTATCAAATTATATGAGTTGATGCCGGTCACTGCCGTAGCACCTTTCCGTATCCCGGATCTTGTTATATTCGGGAGACTACCTTGATACAAAAATCTAGACCCGGCCAAACAGCCAGCTGGCAGGTTCAAAGGTAGATGAGGCTTGCGTCCAAACAAAATCGGTGGTCTGGGCCTGGGTTGAGTTGAGGTTAAGCGGATCTTCAATTTCAAAAATACTGGGAGATGATGCGTCCTGATGGCGATGGAACTGGAGGGAAGCCGCTGGCAGATGCGAGGCAATCGTGAATTCAAATAAATAAATAAATAAATAAAATTGGATAATACGGGAGGCTGGTCCTAGTCTTGATACTTGTCTGGTTCTAGGGGCAGTGTTTAAGCCAGCAAAGCAATTAACACAGAAGCCAGTATCTGACTTTGGAGGACACATTGCTTCATTGGCTAAAAGGGAGATGTCTCATGGAATCATCAAATGATCCCGTCTCGGAACCAACCATAGAGCATGATATCAACGACGATTTCATAGGCTGAGAGATGGATGGTGTGACTTCCCCAGCATACAATTTCGCCATTTGATTCACTTTGATTACGGACCTGGAAACATGAAATTACAAAAGATTTATGAACCTCTCATACAGTTTACTAGCAACATATGTATTCAGATAACCAAAAAGGAGGCCGTGACAGTTGACAAGGACGTCAATTTCAGGGACCAACTTCGCTATATTGGGGGCGTTGACAACAAAACACGAGGTGTGTGGTAAGTAGTTGCAAACTTGTCGGACTAACCGCCCCAACAAGAGAATTCAATAGAAGAAAGAGACTCTTTCTCTCGTCATACCAGCGATTGATGGAATTTACATCATTAACTGAAACCCCGTCCTCTTTGTTTATGTTCAGCGAGTCGCCCATAAGACCTGGTGCCAAGTGAAGCCTGACACTTTCAAAGACATATAATCAACACAGTGTCAATGATATTAGCGCCCCGACCAACTACCAGTATAGCCCTTGTATTCTGTTGACTCTATTTTAATAAGGGGGTGGCATGGGAGGGGGTGAGAAAGATGCAGTGCAAGTCACTTGACGGGGTCTCGTGGATAAAAGGGTGTGGTCAAGTTGGGGGACAAGGGGTGACGAAGAAAGTCTGGGGGACGGTTCAGAGGATTGCAGATGTTTGGAGCTTGGAGACTCTCCAATATTCTCTACCCAAGATCATCAAGGTTCATTTGGATGCTACTTTTTATTCTTAATTTTTTTTTTTATATTTGTTATATATATATATATTTTTTTTTTCCCCCCATATCTCTCTCTTTAACCTTTCAATGTTTGAATTGTTGAAATTTGTTGAGGGAATGCCAATCTATTTCCACTGTTAATCATCTGACTGACGCCTGACATTAGATGGCTGGGCAATATCTCTTGGAGAAGTTCGCTCAAATAAGACAAATTGCAGTTTTCGTCAAAAAGTCTAGGCCTTTTCTATTTGTTTAGTATCCTTTTTACATTTACATGATTGATGATTAGGATTGACGCCTACGTCCATTTACGTCAAAGTCAGGTGCCTGAGCGTCTTTGAATTGATGACATGTGCTGTTTAGATGACGTCTGCAACCACTTCTATCACAGAACCAGTCCTGTATTTTTTTTCTTCTTTCTTCTTCTTTTTGAATCTGTTTAAGTTGGCGGGAATATACAGAGTATTGATACATTGCGTGTACAGTTGCATATTATAAATCCCGAGATATCATAAACTAAGGGAGAGTTGTCAGAATTTTCCACTTGGCAGATTTCTTTTTTTGGTATTAGTTAGAGGACATGGAAGTTGTGGGTGGGATCTTTGCGCACCGTCATGCTGGCCGGATTTGAAAAGCTGCCTTTTTCTAATATGACTGGACATGTATTTATTGTACACATTGTGTTATTGATATAAGAAAAAACAAGCACAAAAGTAAATATATCACTACCATGATTACTGTATATGTTAATTTGTTGTGACAATTTGTGTTCAAAGTGCAATAACATCTTTCTTTGATCTGCGTGTTTGTGTGTTGTCAAGTAGTACATATCAATTGTACATATTGCTTCTTTTTTAAACAATGAATTAGTTGCTAAATAGAAATTATGGTCATTGAGGTCATTTGTTTGATGGATTTATATGTATTTTGAGATTTGCTTTTTATAATAATTGCTAGAAAGAGCAAAAAAGCAAAAAGAATGGATAATCTATACCACCACCATGAGCTTAATTTGAGAACTTTCTTGAACATTTTCTATCGCCACAAGATAAGAGATTTATAAAAAAAAAAAAGAAAAAAAAAAGAAAAAGAAAAAAAAAAGCAACCTTGTTAAATTTATCTCAACAGCCCAAATGAAGCTCATTCGTTTCGTAAACCTCTGCAAGTCCAAGGGGCTCCGAACGGCAGATGGTGAGCAGATTCCCAGGCCAGGACAACCACCCGGAAGGCAATCCGTGTGGCTATCAAGACTTGTTGTGATCTAGACCGTGAAGGACACACACACACACACACACACTTGCGGGCGTTGCTTTTTTTTTTCTGAAGAGATATAGTCCTGGTGATGATGTACCAAGCAAGGGATTATCATATGCCAATCGTGAGAATAGTATGGGACAGAATAGATACGCAGGTAACCCTCCACTGCGACGGTTACAGAGAGAGAAAACACGAAACCACGACACTACGATAGTGTGTCGAGATTGCGGGTGATGATAGCTCACATGAAGTGTATTATTGGTTTACATGATTAGCTCGCCATCTGTCTGGCTGGTGTTAAATTTTATATCTTTGTCCTTGCTCAAACGGTGGTTGGCTTTGGTTACTACGACAGAGACGGATGGGTTATTCGTGATGGGGAAGATTAATGATACGCACGGGCGCTGACTTTGATTAGCTCTACACCTTTTGCTTGATGCATTTGAGTGATGAAGGTTGGGTGAAAGTACCGATACCACTTGCTTAGAATCATTTGCTTAGCCGAGACTAGTATATATTGGTACTTTGGCCTTTGTAATTGAAGTAAAGGAACTATAAACTGACTTTCAATAGAAAGTAATATTGGAAACAAAGTCAGAGACAAGAGCTTGTTATCAGCGGCCGGGAACCGATGGTAATGAGGCAGTGAGTAATTGATACAATGGATAGAGAGAGCGGGAAGACAGGGGAGGGGGGAGGGGCAAGAAGAAGTCCACGAACTAGGCTTTCAAAGAACCAGTAACTTTCTTTTTTCTCTTCTTTCTGTCACTTTCTTCTTTGCGCTTTGAACTTGAAAATAGTCAAGTTTTGCTTATTTGATGAGAGAGTTCCTTTTGCTATTAGGCGAGGAGACGAAAACATCAAATACTACAACTCTATATTCTCCTAGACTGACGACGCCGCTATGGCTCAGGAGTACTAACGAAATAAATAACAGTGGCAGTGTGCCATTCCAGGGTCAAAGTGTCACTTCTAAACAGGCTGGAGGACCCAGATTCAAAGAGTTCAGGCCTTTGAGTGCTTGCACAAACGAGTGGATTGGAACGGGAAGCTAATTATGATTATGGTTACTGTGCATAAAATCCAAGCTGTTGTCCTCTTTTTGTTTTTTTTTTTTTCTTCTATTCTTTGCATCTGTGCATAAACTACAGGCTGGGCACTGGCTTGTGGCTTGTGAAAAGATACACATATATTGTTGTTTAGTATAGTCGGGGGGATCTCGGTACAACTGGACGATCATCTAGTCTCACTGACGTATATCATTTGGGCAATTTTTTTTTTTCACCAACCTCGTGATATATGCAACAGAAGAAGAAGAAGAAGAAAAAAAAGTAAAAATAAATTATCAAATCGTAGACTTGAAGTCTTGCGAAACTCAGTCAGAAACTTATTATGCTTGCATGTATGGTTATAGCTCCAGAAGGTTAAAGACCTCGCCATATTTATTATTTTTGTTTATTTGTTTTGTTTCAAAAATGAAGTTTCTTCGCTACTCTTAATCTCAACTCCTTTTTTTTTGGGGGGGGGGTTTCTTGGAGACTCATGACGATCAAACTAATGACAGGTGACCTGAGCCAACACATTTCGAAAATCTATGTATGTAGGTACTGTAGAGTACGTACTTTCTCAGCGCATTAACCCAATCATGCAAATGCGGTTATTTACAAAAACAAAAGGGAGAGAGATAAGATACGTGAATCATGTTAAATATGGCTGCTTGTTTGTTTACGGGGCTCAGTCGCATGATGCTCGGCGTCATCTCCGACTCTTGTCGTGATATCAAAATGCCACATCATGTTTCGATCCAATTCTAGTTTGAAGCAAGCAAGAGGAAGCCCGGCTGGTGATGTTCCCTCTGATTCCTCCACCTTACCCTCGCTCCCCCTCCTCAACGTCATTCTGCGTTTGCAGTTTTCGTCATTTCTTTTTCGCTATCCATGGTCAGTCACATCACACATTCCCCCAAGTAATGTAATATCCACCCTCTTCTCCACTCTCAATCTTCGCCAACTTCTGCACCATGGACCCGCCATCATGAGACGGACTTTGTAAAGCTTGTTTCCTTCGCCCTGAACAACCATCGTTAATCGTAATTATGTTGCCCCGCAAATTGACCCACTACCGTGCAGGAACACCTGCAGCCAATGTTGAAACATAATATATATATATATATCTCTCTCTATCTCTCTATTAATATATCACGACTTGATACTCACTCTATAGATCCGAGATAGGCAATGAAGCTAAATGAAGGTCCGTGGCATAGCCAAGATAGCCGGGGAGGCGTCTTTAAGTGCGGGGAGTCCAAGAAAATACAGGGGAAAGACGAGACGATGCCAACGCTTATCTGCGCTTTGATCATTAACAATAAAGTTGTCCCCCAATTATGAAAAAGTGATAGAGAGAGCAAGTACTTCCGAAGTAAGTAATTTCTCTTCAAATTGAGGGGGCATCATGGAGAACATAGGAAAAAGTAGTTGCCTCCTTCCACAATATTATACTTCCGTGTCTCCCTATCAATCTCATAACTTGGGAAATTACACGGCGCGACAGTTTAGTACCAGGGTAACGATTGATAACAACTCCCGGGAGGCAAATTCCAGATTATGTAAGTACATCTGCATAGAATCTCTACTTTTGATCTTCACCGCCCTTTGCAACTGTGCAGCAATCTGGCCTTGCCCAACCTATTCCCATCAGACACATTCCCATGTCCTTAGTCTAACTTTCAGGTCTCAATATTTAGAGCAACTCTTTCAATGCCCCCCCCCCCAGGAAATCAGGTTGCTTTGCTTTGCTTCAGGGCTTTTCTGTATTCCATGTTTTCCCATGTGCAGGGCCCAGATCTGGACACTGTTTGTCCTGTTACTCGTGGGAAAGGTATGCATCCAATAATCTGACCATCTGTATAGTACTCTTGTCTGTTCAGTTTCGCTTCTGTCGTCTTACAGGGGTTGCTGGAACTGGTTGCAACCTTCGTCTGAGACCTCACTTCTGGTTCTGCCTTTTCACGTCTGATGGGAGGGTGACGCGGTACTTGCTTCGGTATGTAACTGGTACAAAGGCTACGGAATGGAAAACTAGTACCCCTACATTACATACCCCTACATATTGCATCTATACCTCTGTACTAGGTACCCCTCACCTGCAGCTACCACAAGTACTCTATACTATATATCTGCAATTCTAGCATCTCCATGCAATCAATCAGCAATACAACCACATACAACATGTCTGCCTGCTTGGTCGGGCACCGTGATTGGACACCGCTTTGGAGGAATCACAGGAGCCAAGGGAGTTTCAGCATCTCATCCCACGGCCTTGTGCATACGGCCTGCATATATGTGGCATGACCATGTTCTCTTTGACACGCCATGTTTGCGCCGGGCGTGGAGAAACCTCACGGTTATCTTTGGGGGTTTACAAGGTGTCGTGGACGGATGGACGGTTGGTTAGCAAAGGAGGGAATACTGCGTCTGTTTTGTCACTCACCACGGTCGTACTCGGTGGCTCATGAACAGTATCCGGGCTTCAAAAACATACGGGAGTAATTCCTGGGGGTGGCGGCATATGTTAACCTCCCCACCAGAGATCCCGTCCGCCTCGCTTGTTGGGTGACATGGGCGCATGCTCTACCACTTATTGGCGTGTTATGGGTGTGCTGCAGCTCAAAGGAAAGCAACACTGTATCACGAGCACCCTCGAAAGAATTCAATCGAAGAAGGAAATATCCATTGACTATGCTTCAGATCACCGCTTTTGTATGGGACATCTCTCCTCAGGCTAAATACAGACCTGAGACACATATACAGTGCCCAGCTCGCCCTTTCATCTGTCTCACCGCCTCAACACCATCATCCAATAGTGGTGCGCCATTGATGCGGCGACATTTCAAAACAGCTGCAGGCATATCGTTGGGTTGCACATTGGAGTGCATTAGTGACTACAGGTCAAAGAGTGAATATCAAATGACTTGTGTGAGTAAATCAAAAGGAATGGTGAGATTTTCGAAAGAAGGAGGAAGAGATAACTTGCGTCATTGTTTGATAAGTCGATGCATCTTTAGCTGTACAGCGTAAAGTGGAATATTAACGATAATGTAATTTTTTTTTGATCATCATTGAAAATAACCCTAACACTGTTTATGGATGAACTTCGGCTGTGTAACCCTGGCACGCAACACCATCATCAGCCAATCCCGTGATGTTTGCAAACCATCGAAATGGCTATCCCTTGCACCAAGTCTAGAGACATCCAGCCATTTCACTTTACGACCCACTTATCGCCAACCGGAATATCGCATTTGCAGCATTCACCGCTATGACCATTCTTTCTGTCTCTCCCGTCAAAGTGGTGCTCCTTGACATCGGTAAGGCCTCATTCCAGAGACGATCCGTCTTCTTAGCCACGGTTTCTGGTTGGAGTCGCCAATCTTCCCATCACTTGAACCTGTATTGAGCTATCGATCCACCGAAGTTGAAAGCTGTATTTGAGGTTCAACTCCACCAAATAAAATCAAATCCTAGAGAAACCATGGATTCTGTGACTCCAACTAACGTCCAATAGAGGGAACTGTTTGTCCCATTTCATTTGTCAAAAATGTGCTTGTAAGTAACACCATTTCCTGGTCGGTTAGCTACTGTGGAAGGGACACTATGTTCGAGCCCCGTTACCATTGTCATGGACCGAGTGTAACTAATCACTGGTGAGATGTTGCATCATGAGAGCCCCTCATCAATTATACTCACTTCCTGTTTGACCACCTAATTGTTTAATGCTGTGATTATGACCTGTTCGTTAGACTCACACTACATTGTAGTTCCCCTACGCCTTGAAGGCTCTTACTGAGGATATCGACTCCCTATGGAACACTGAGTCCTTCCAACCATACAAAGCTGCTTTCCCCGCCGAGTACCAGGGCTCCAAGGAAGCATTTTCTGCCCACGCTACAGACCTTATCGCCCGTGACGTCAAGATCGCTTACCTAAAGAGCCTTCAAGGTCACCTATGGAAGGAGGGTTATCAAAGCGGCGAGTTAAAAGCCCCAATCTTCCCTGATGTTGCTGAAGCTATTGTTCGCTGGCGCGATGCCGGTTTGCGAGTTATGATTTACTCATCCGGCTCTGTACCGGCACAGAAGCTGTTTTTTGGCTACACGAGCGCGATGCCGTCCGACTTGACGAGTAGCATCGACGATTGGTTCGATACGATCAACGCGGGACTCAAACAAGAGAAGAGTAGCTATGAGAATATTGCAGCCAAGTATGCTGACGAAGTAACGCCGGCACAGTGGCTTTTCCTGAGCGATAACCTGAAAGAGGTCGAGACAGCACGTGCGGCAGGTATGCGGAGCTTGCCTGTTGTGAGACCAGGAAACCAGCCGTTTCCCGAAGGTGATGCGTTGGCAGCGGAGGCCATCTATGACTTCAGCGGTCTGCACCTCACCAAGGCTTAGATAATTTGACTATGGCTGAGGCAATGAATCAAAAGAAAGCACATAATACCAATGCAGATATCTGGAAGAAATCTAGGAGCCGAGTGACGTGTCCCTTGATAGTCATGTAGAGTCAAAGATGGAACACATGCATATCCAGTTGTATATCGTTTATCTTCAGTGATCGTTACCAACTCTTTCAAGTGAAACTCCGGAGGACGACGCGTCTCCTTCCCCCTCACATTGTGGGTCTCTGCTGCTGTCGTGCTGTTTTCGTGGCTGATGTTCTCACCGGTTTCCTTTGTTGTACTTCATCCGCTGGCTACGCTTCTCGCTTGATGCAACTGCTAACTCAAAATTACTGTGTAGATTCACCGACCAATTGGATAGGAGCCAACGAAGAACACGGGCTGCTCCAACTTGTTCGTGTCGTCTCGCATAATCAAAGATGACCAATAAAGGCACTAGATCCTTAACAGTTCCCTTGATATTAGAACTATAAATTTGTCAGCATCGTCATGTTATAACGTGGCGGCCTAATCATCGACGATTGCCTGACTTTGTTGGCTCTTATCGCCATGGATTGTAACCTGGTGACAGTGCCGTCACTTGCCAGCTCAAAATACTGTAAGAATGTTACCCTACTTCATGCACTATGCATCCGCCTTGAAGTACTGTGAGCCTACCGGTTCATCGGGGAATGGCTGCTCATATACCATAGACTGGTGTGTTTTGCTTCAGTATCATGCATGCTTGATCTTAATGTAGTCTTTAGAAACCAAACCAACATATCAACCGTGGTTGGCAGGTTAAGAGTTATATGGAAAAGTCAAGGACATTGAAAGTGTACCACGGGTAACACGAAGCAGATATCACAACAAAGTAGAATATGGTCTAAGATACCGTTCAATATTTTATTGATACTGGATGATGATTAAACGTCATTCCTCTGGCCGAGTCCAATGAAGGCTAGCGGCAAATCTATAATATCAAGGTAAACACTCTCTTAGTGGAGTTGAACCTCCCGGATTGGACTCACGATCCATTGCATATCGAGAATCCAGAAACGGTAACGTTGGGGTTCCTTGTTGCCGTGACAGACAGTGAAGTCGCGAATGAAGTTTTGCCACTGCATGTATGTAATGTCTGCCGGTAAAAGGCGATGCCTCTTCGCTAGATCAAAGTCGTTTTCTGAAGCTGCCAGTTGACTCCATGTCCTCAAGAAGGCGTAGGATTCGATGTGAAAGTTGTTTGCAAGGTTGAATACAGCATACAGTTGCTCATTTGCAATATATGCCATGAAGAATTCGTGATCAAAGAGCCACAGTGGGACGGGTTTGAGGTAGAGTCGTTTGTGATGGCGCGTGAGATGAGTTGTGATGTAAGGCGTGGATATAATGCTGTAATCGAGAGATTGAAGATGCGTCAATGATAGGACGTGTTCAGAGTCTTCAGCGAAGGATAGTTGCCATGATTTCAAGTAGGAATAGGAATATGTAGAAATCTCCCTCACGAAAAACTCGTGGAGGCTGCGAACATGTTCCTCGAATGAGCTGTAAGGCTCGTTATATAGTGGTAAGGACACATCAGGGTGACCTGGGACATGACAAGTAGTTTTCCATGGCTGACCATGATAGTAGTAGTTCGTCACATCATAGGCGCCAGTGTCGAGTGTTGAGTTGGACATAGTGGGAACTCTAGATCCACCGCTGGTACTGGTATCAAATGGTTGCATCAAGGTTAGCGCACCTCGATGAACCGTGAGGTCAGACGCGATGAATACATGAGGTAAGAGAGAGAAAGAGACCAGAATCAAACAATGCAAACATTAAGGGAAAAGATTTAGAACTGAATATAAAAGTGGTATCGTGTTTATTATGAAGGAGAACCTTGCTAACCTCAAGATCGCTGAAACTAAGATGGAAGGTACTGATAAGATTGGAAAGGAAATTACGCTATAAATGCTATGCTGGAGAGAGTTGGGAAGGAGATGCCAAAAAAGGAAAGAGGGAAAGGGGTTTCGAGTATGTATACATACACACATCGCCACGATATCCTATTTCTTGGGCCGCTGCAGAACAATACTGAAGTTGTTGCGAGTAACACCAGGGTTAAGTTCTTCTTTGCGAAAGGTAATATTTGTTGCCGGTTTCAAAGATACTCGTTTCCAGAGTTGGTAGACAAGCTTGTTAGTCCTCTTCGCTTGTAACTGCTTGAACCCTAGAGCTTTCATGATGTCAAGTAGACGTTCGTTGGTGAAGTACCGGGAATTATCAACACAACTCCGAGGTAACACAAAGAACAACACCGGAAGTTGATCCTTGCAGCTTGCTTGACAGTCAACTACAGGATCGCGGAGAAAAGATAGCACACGGCGAAGCATTTCCCCTCTCCCAACAGGGTCGGGAACAAAGTTGACTACCAGGCTCAACGACAAAACATCGAACTTTTCGTGGTTACTTTCGGGGAGAGGACGTTCCATAAAGTCTTGTTGCAGAATCCCGGGTTCTTGGCTATTGAGATCAATGCAGGTCATCTCGAAACAACCGCTTTGTGAACACACATTCTTGGTACTCAAAGCACCAACCTCCAACATGCGTAACCTATCACTTCCTTCAAGCCTGGCTGAGTTCTTATCAAGACCTAGCCATCCAAGTAGAACAACAGATGAATCTCCACCGCGATCTTTGCTCTGTCCTTGAAGGCTAGCCTTTTGATACTGATCTAAACCACCAAGCGCCTCAATTTCGGTCTCAATTGCCGCAGCCTTTGTCTCATCACCTTGCTTTAGAGCGAGCATGCGTGACTTTTCAAGTTGGTGATGCTTGTTGATAACCGCCCGAGAAGCTTTGCGGGTGATTGATGCAGACTGTGGCTTTAAAAAGGGAGGCCGACCATTTTTTAAGCTTACGCGTTTGTCTTTAGCCATGATGAAATGAGCCAAACATCAACCTAAGATGCAACAAAAAGAAATGATAGAAAAATCGTTCAGCAATCAGCTTCTGTGTACGATAATACTAACTCACGTTGTACACTGCCATCAATACTCACAACTTTTTAGTGGAGATTCGTATCGATAGGTGCGATAAGCGTTATCGCTTGGAAAAGCTACCCACGTGATCGCCACACTATAAATATTTTCATTGGCTACATAGAGCCCTAAGCTTTGACTCCACACGAAATCCACTAATTTTCGTTGTGGGCGGCGAAATATATCGAAAATTTTGGGAAGGCTTCATAACTTTTTTTTGTCTTTGTTTTTTTCCTCCCAATCAACCAGTTTTGCCAACGACGACAAACCACACTGACACAATGGCCCCCAAGAACACCAAGGGTATGTGATGACTTGATACGCCAGTCTCGCCTCGACGAATTTATTGTGCTTTGTTGCCAGGTTGTCGATTGCTACGCCGCCCGTCGAACTCCTCTCATCATCCCGTCACTTCGAATTACACCGACTCTGAAAAACGATCGAATATTCGCCGACGAGATGATTTTTTTTCTTTTTCTTATTTGAAAGATCAAAAGATTAGAGAATTGGATGAGGAGAGTGAGGATAAGGTGAAGAGAGAGTATTGCCATTACAGCGATAATAGCTGATTGGGTTCATTGCTCTCTCTTCACTCTAGTCCATGGGCCTCACTAGACGTGGCCTATCAAGCATCAAGCAGCAGCAGACTTTGCGAGTTCTTTTTGATAAGAGCGATTGCTGATGTTTCTTTAACTTTTAGCTGCCAAGGGCACCAAGAAGGCCAACGCCGCCGCTAAGGCCGCCCTCAAGGGTGTTAACTCCCACAAAGTCAAGAAGGCTCGCTTCAGCACCATCTTCCACCGCCCTAAGACTCTGGAGGTATCGCGCGCCCCCAAGTACCCCCGCAAGTCGATTCCTCACGCTGTTCGCCTGGATGAGCACAAGATCGTCATCCACCCTCTGAACACTGAGTCCGCCATGAAGAAGATTGAGGAGAACAACACCCTTGTCTTTATCGTCGACATCAAGGCCAACAAGGCCCAGATTAAGCAGGCCCTGAAGAAGCTCTACGACATCGACACTGTTAAGATCAACACCCTGATCCGGTATGTTTACACTTTTGCCCTTTTTTCATGTTGGTTGGTTGGAGACGTCGTCTGACAAGTATTCTTATAGTCCCGACGGTTCCAAGAAGGCCTACGCCCGCCTGACCCCCGATGTTGATGCCCTTGACATTGCTGCCACTAAGCTGGCCCTCGTTTAAAGCGTTGGCCTTTAAAAAAGGTGGTTTGCTCTAGGGAAACTGGAAGATAAAAAAAATTCACAAATATTTATTGTTCTTGGAAGACATTCTTTTTGGGATTTCACATCTCACGGCATGGGACATGACCATGGTACATGGGGAACGATTCACACAATACGTGATGTCGATTCTTGGGGATTTGCTTTTTTGTTTATTACTTGGGCGACTGGCGTATTTTGGAAATGGGATTACGGACTTTTCTTCTCACTCTTCATGGCTTGTTGTTTTCTACTTTCTCGTGTGATTGATATAAAAGTCTTGCTTAGTTGTCCACCCCATGATGTTCCTTGTCATCCCGGGTTCTCCTAAGTTGTTAATGTTTATGCATTCCTCTGTTGGATTATTGTGTTTATCTATGTGTGTTAGTTCCTTTTATATATTGCCAAGACCTTTTCATGACAACTCATGGTAAAACAGCCTTCGTAGGTAGATGTTGATTCAAAATAAAATAATAATCTGAAATACCCCGCGCATGAAAATGATCGTACGTGTCCCTGCCCTTCTTGAATACCTTGTTCACTCCATCACCTTGTGAGACTTGTGAGTCCTCATGATGCGTGAGCTCGTAATCCCTTTCTATGTTACCCATCCACACCTAGTCTTATCGACCAAATTTACTGACGCATGTTCTGAAGGTGCTGGTAAGTCAGCAAATTGATGTCGAAGAAACGTTGAACGCAATTAGTCATGCAAGACTCTTCGGTGCGGTCAAGGCTGGAGCTCTTGGTGGGACCGGTGATGCACTTCTTCCAGCAGATTTCGTTGATAGCATGAGTGGCTACATATAATGTTAGCATACCTCTCAAAATGCGAGGAACAGATAGGAAGCGCAATTGATTCCAAACTATCAACCGTAGATATGATGTTGAGAGTAGGCTCAAGATACTTACAAGCCTGGATAGTAGCACGCTGGTTCTCAGCGTCAAGGAAGCGGCGAAGCTCCTCCTTGTCAGAGTCGTTGAGCTTGGCAATGTCAGCGCTGTCGATCTTGGACATTTTGAAAGAGTGAAGTTATGGGATGTCAAAAACGAAGGTGATTGAATCAACAGATGGTTGTCTTCTTGGATGTCTCCTTGCGAAAACCCCGTGATACCTAGCCGGAGGTTTGACCCACAGTCCGCAGCTCAAAAATTTCAATGGCGCCTATCGCGTCTATTAGTCAGCAATGTGGGACGAAGTCAAATAGCCGCATTGAAACTTTTTCTACAGATAGCACCGTTATAGCATGATTATGTATAGGATAAAATAAAGGTTTATAGCAAGTCTATGTCCTAATTGCAAGAGATCCATATACCTAAAAACGCCGAGATTCTCCAAGACAAACAGAATACCACCAATACTACGAATAAACCCAGATATCGTTTTATTTCCCCATGAACTGTAAAATATGTATGTCTTCCGGGATTAAGGTATGCATTAGGCGGATGATTGCAGGACAGAGAACGCCGCCGCAAGTGACGAAAAAACATAAAGCAAACAAAAAATATATATACCTACTATGAAGACAAGAAAAACAAATCTCCCCGGAACTTTTTTTTTTTTGGATCCCGTCCATGCTTCAGATGTAGTGCAAGCGACGAGCGATGGCAACCATGATGACAGAAATGACTGCCATGAACCCCATGATACCAAAGAATGGAGCAAGGCTTGTGGCATCCTTCCACGGCACAGGGACGTTCATTCCAAACATACCACTGACAAGATTAAGAGGGACAAGAATCGAAGCCAAGAACGTAATTTTGCTCAGGGCTTCATTGGTGGCAGTACCCTGAGAGATGCTGTTAACCGTTAACTGAGTCAGATATGAGTGATGAACACGCGAAAGCATTTTTTCAAAGTGAGTCAAGTTGCTAGCCATGGTGACAACGTGGTCTTGGATATCACCCAGGTACATGCCAATGTCCATGCGAGGCGTGACTCTGTAGTTCTCATTACACCGCTTGGTAAAGCCCTTTAGAACGTCAGCCTTTCCACCAAGAAGACGAGTGAGAGCAGTGACATTGCGTCTGGTGTTACCGACGGTCTTAAGGAACTCGTTCGAATCTTCCTCGCGAATGATGAAGACAGAGTCCTCTAGATTGTCTACAATGCGCTCAATTTTGCGAATTACAGGACCGTAACAATCAACAATATCATCGATAAGAGCATAGCAGATCCAGTCGCTGCTCAGAGACACGAAATCCTTGAGGCGGGCGATACGGTGTCTTACGTGCGAAGCGTGGGGGTTGGGCGCAAAGCTGAAGCTTAGCGTACCCTCACGAAACACGATGGCGTAAATATGCAGAGGCTCGTACTCTTCAACACCCTCTTCATCATAAACGGTGTTGAAAGAACGGAAGCACACAAAGTAGTACGCAGGGAACAACTCAATCTTCTCACGAGACTCTTGAGTGGCAATATCCTCAAGGGTCAGGGGGTGAACGCCAAAGGACTTGCATATAACACTGATCTCATCAGGCGAAGGGTTGTTGACGTTCAACCACCACACGCCATCCTCGTCGTCCTCGGGGATGTTGAAGAGGTTTCGGATGTCCTCGCCGGGCATGAGAAGGTCGCAAAGTTCGGGGGCGTGAATAGTAGACTCCCAGCTAGACGAAAAAAAGCTGATGCGGGTCTGGTCAATGATAGGTGCGGGAGTAGACACAGCCGGTTTGATCTCAGAAGTCTCAGCACCGCCTGTCTCATCAGGCTTTTCGTTGCTATCGGAAGAAGTAGTTTCACCACCATGAGGGTGGGCTTGAGACGTGTGCGAAGACTGATGGGCAAGCAGATTGGTCTGCTCATTGTCCATCTCAGCATCTTGCGCCTCGCGCTGATTGTTGATGAACTCCTCCAGGTACTCAAAGTCAATGAAAAGCTGGTTTTTGTTCTGAACAGGGAAACAGACATCTTCTTCGGCTGTCTGAATGCTAGCAACACTAGCCCGCTCATCAACAGTTCGAGCACGGCTTCTATGACTTTTGTGACTGCGGGTGCTGCGACCTCCAACAGAGCTTCTGCGACTCATGCCGTCATTGTCATCGTCAAGGCGAGGACGGGTGGGCTCAGAGAAAGAGGCTTCACGCTCACGACGGCGAGCTTGGGCAAAGGCTTTGACAGAGTTTGGAGGGGAGTGAGTGGCGGTGGACTCAGCCGTCATGCGACGCACACGACGAGTAGGAGAAATTCCACGGAGAGAAATAGCATCTCCTTCACTGTCGCTAATAGCATTTTCAGTGAAGTCCCGAACTTGAATTTCCTGGCCAGAGCGGTCAGTAGCCTCGGCCTCGGCCTCCAACTCAAGGTTACGCGAGGCATAGAGGGTGTCAAAGGTACCTCGCCGGCCACGCTCGTGGTGACGTGGGGTAGCGGGAGCAAGGTGCCGGTGATCATCCAGTTCAGGAATGGGAGTGGTTCCCAGATGATGGTTGAAGTTGTCCTCGTGATCGGACATTGTGCGATGCATCGAATGTAATCCGAAGATGTTCGATATTTGCGTTCGAGTTTTCGATTATGCCAGATGTCGGACTTCAAGCAGATATGGAACAGGCACTACCGGTGAGTTCTATTTTGAGAGTGCGAGAAAGTACAAGATTAAGATGCAAACACACTTGACGAGAATTCAGCGACGAACTTCCATAGTGCAAGAGCGTTTTAAATGAATAGTTTTTTTAAAAAAAGGCCTATTGGCAATGTCCCCGCGCGATGCCCGGGTCGCGCAGGGCGATGAAGTAATTTGTCGATGAGTGATGGATACTTCGAGGCAGGTGCCAACGAAGCTAGAGATTCGAGTATAAACAGGCGTCGAATGCCTGGAAATTCAGAAGAGGGATGGGGCAGATGCCCTGTGATGTTGAAGATATGCCAATCTACAGAATATCCAAGAATTTTTCCTTAGGGGGGCTTCTTGTTCACTCCGCTGTAGACCCAGAAGCCGGGATCGCGGCGGGAGATGACAAAAGTAGTGGCAGCCAGAGTGAAGACCGCCAACCAAAGGGATGGCGAACGGAGAGATTTGAAAGATGGGGACCAAGTCGCGCAATGGCGATGGGAAAAATTCAATGGTGAGCGCGGGTGGTGGGGGAGAAAAGTTGTGATTGTGATGGAAAGAAGGCGTTGATTTGTTTGGAAGTCGACTAAGTGGTGTTGATTAGAGTCAATAATGACAGATGATGGGCGCAACAATCCAAAAATAAACTTGGAACGTTGTAGAACGACGAAAGTCTGGGCGAGAAAGGTGCAGATTAAGGTTGCGATGATGCAATGAAGTGGATGAAGATATGTATGGTTGGTACATGATGAAGGGGGAAAATGTTGGCAAATGAGTGGGACTTAGTTTTCAAAGATCCAAGCGGGTCTAACCTGGGGCTTGACCAACTAACCATGCTGACGGATGGCAAAAAAAAAACTCTAGCAGCAAAACCAGTCCCACAAACACTATGTAAAAAAAATTACAAGAAAAAAAAGACAAGGGCTCGTGACAATCAAGATCCGGTCCGGTAGATTCTAGTCATAATGCTAGTACTGCATATCTTTTCATTCGTATGTGTTCCGGCTAGCTTCATATTAGCCATCCAACCCAACAACCTTGGCCACTTCATTGGCTATCGTAGGTACATGTTGTGATGACGAATATTCTTTTTTCTCTCTGCTGACCAGCTATTTCTGCTAATCTTCCAGATAAACGAAATCAGTAACATGCGCCTGAGTCTGACCAAAAAGTAGCCCATTCCGCTATCGCTTCTAGTAAAGGCATCCCTAGATTGATATTGCCCTACACATGTTCGGTAAACGATAATATGTATTCATGTACGAAATATGCTGGAATGTCAACCAACATCAATCAGCGTCACATGCCGTGTTAGCAGTAACCTTTGATCTTCATCGCTTCTACTACTCAATAGCAAAGAGAGTTCTGTCATTGGAACCCCCGGATTTTTTTCAGGGTCAAAAGTTCATATACATGCTACGGTACTAAAATCATGTTGAATTGGCGACTTTCTATTGGCCCGATTCTTGCCAGCAGGCTCTGCCCGCCGATCGCTCCTCCAAAAGTAACTTGCTACTTATTTAACAAGATCCCAAAGATAGAAAATGCGGCTCAATGTTCTGCTTAACCTAGGACAAGTCACAATGGCATCTGCAGTGAATCAAATCCCGGCGTTCGATTCAAAGTTGAAAGTTAGTTGAGGTTAAATATTAACACTTTGATGTTGAGGTAAGAGCGATATCGCGACATCACAATATGGAAGGCTCTCACGCAATTCCCATTACGTTAGTTCAATTGACAAAATATATGAAAATCTGCAAAATAATTTGAATGCAAAATGATACCGATAACTACATAGTACTAGTACCACAGACTACATGATGTACAAAGTCCGAAAAAGAAAGAAACCCAATTGACAACCGTATAATTCTAACCAATCCATCCACCCAGTTCAACCCATGTGATTTTAAGTCTGTCCAGCCCGGCCCGACGGATGTCTCTCCCGGCTTCCTCCACTGAGAATGTCTCGGAGCTCCAAGCCTGGACCATATTTCTTCTCTCAACCTCTAAGCTTTGTAGATACCGGACCTCATACTATGGGTCATCCTTTTTTTTTTAAACATATCTTCAAAGTAATAGTGCTTACCAAGCCTCGAGGTTGGTGAGAATGCAACCCTCCCCATTACGAGCAATGAGCTTACCAATACGGTGAACCTTTTGTCCAGCAGCCTCCAGCTCGGCATAGGCAGCATCGGCCTTGGTGACATCAACAGCCAAGATCATACCAAGACCGTTGTTGAAGGTACGGCACATCTCAACAGCGGGAACATTGCCGGTCTCACGGAGCCACTTGAAGACAGCGGGACGCTCCCAAGTCTTCAGATCAATGTCGGCAGCCAGGTGACCAGGGAGCATACGAGGAACGTTCTCCTGAAGGCCACCGCCAGTTATATGAGCAGCACCCTTGACGAGGTCCTTAGCAAAGACCTGCAGAAGAGGCCTGACGTACAAACGCGTGGGAGTCAGCAGAACCTCACCAATGCTCTTAGTAGGCTCCCACGGGCAAGCATCAGTGTAAGATAGGCCGGCAGCCTCAGTAACAACCTTGCGGACAAGTGAGTACCCGTTGGAGTGAACACCGCTAGACTCAATACCCAGAAGAACATCACCCTCCTTCATCTCGTTGAGCTTGGGAAGACGGCGCTCAGCGGTGACGACACCAATGGCGGCACCAGCAGCGTCATAGTCCTCCTCCTGGTACATACCGGGCATCTCAGCAGTCTCGCCACCAATCAACGCACAGCCAGATTCTTTGCAACCGGCAGCAACACCCTCAACAAAGGCAGTGGCTGAAACTTGGTCCAGTTTGCTGCAGCCGTAGTAGTCGAGGAACATGAGAGGCTCGGCACCCTGGACAACCAAGTCGTTGACGTTCATGGCAACTAAATCAATACCAACAGTGTCATGCTTGCCAATGGCCTGGGCAATCATAAGCTTAGTACCAACACCATCAATAGCACCGACAAGAATAGGGGCCCCGGGGTAGCCAGCGCGGTTCAAGTCAAGCTCACCACCGAAGCCACCAATCTCAGCGTCAGCACCAGGGCGCTTGGTGGAGCGGACAGCGGCCTTGATGCGCTCGACAAAATCGTTGCCGCCATCAATGCTAACACCAGCCTGAGAGTAGGTCATCTCAGCCTGGACCTTCTTTTTGAAAGCACGGTGGGCGATATCCTTGCGGAAGTACATGCCATCAAAGTTGATGAGTTTGACACCCTCGTAAGCCTGAGCGACAGCAGCCTCCAGAGACTTGGCAGTGGCGTTAGCAGCAATGACACGGCCGCCAGCAGTCTTGAGCTGGTTACCGTCCAGAGTAGTACCAGCATGGAAAATAACGGTACCCTCGGTGGTGGGCTGCACAGTCATGGGAATGCCCTTGACGTAGGAACCGGGGTAACCACCAGCGGCAGTAACAATAGTGGCGGAGAACTTGTTGTCAACCTTGAAGTCAACAGCATCGAGGTAGCCACCAGTGCAAGCGAGCATAACCTCAGCCAGATC
This sequence comes from Bretziella fagacearum, assembly GCA_002018255.1. Classification (NCBI taxonomy): domain Eukaryota; kingdom Fungi; phylum Ascomycota; class Sordariomycetes; order Microascales; family Ceratocystidaceae; genus Bretziella; species Bretziella fagacearum. The sequence goes on along the minus strand of MKGJ01000001.1, from coordinate 63,978 downwards.
AGTGTCAACTGACAATAAAGGCAAAACAGTCTGGGTCTCAGGGTCACCGAAGCGGACGTTGTACTCTAGGACTTTGGGGCCCTTGGGGGTGATCATGAGGCCAGTGAACAAAACACCAACAAAACGCGATCTCTCCTGGCGCAAACCACGGATAGTAGGTTCCAAGATCTCCTTGTCAACAATGTCAAGGAGTGCCTTAGTAGCAATGTTAGTAGGAGCGTAGCAGCCCATACCACCAGTATTAGGGCCTTGGTCCCCATCGAAGATTCTCTTGTGGTCCTGAGCAGCAGGCAGTGACTTGAAGGTGTAACCATCAGAGAAGGTCAGAATAGACAACTCATCACCAGTGAGGAATTCTTCAATAACGACCTCGCTGCCGGCATCACCAAAGGCACGATCAATCATAATCTCCTTAATTGCAGCTTTAGCCTCCTCCTTGGTTGTAGGGATGATAACGCCTTTGCCAGCAGCCAGACCAGTGGCCTTGATGACGACATCGTGGTCAATGCTATCGATGTAAGTGAAAGCTTCATCGGCATTGCTGAAGTTCTTGTAAGCGGCGGTTGGGATGTTGTGGCGAGCCATGAAGTCCTTGGAGAAGGTTTTGCTACCCTCCATAACAGCAGCCTTCTTGGAGGGACCGAAGACGGGGATACCAGCCAGGCGGAAAGGCTCCTCGATACCGGCAACAAGAGGCGCCTCGGGACCCGGAACAACCAGGCCAATGTTCTCCTTCTTGGCGAAGGAGACGAGACCGGCAAAGTCCTCAGTCGAAACTGAAGTGATATTGGAAGTCTTGGGGCAAGTGGCAGTACCACCGTTACCCGGGCAAGCTAATATAGCTTCAACCTGGGGCGACTGGCTGAGCTTCCAGGCAATGGCATGCTCACGGCCACCGTTACCGACGAGAAGAACACGAAGAGACATTGCAACGGATTGTGGGGAGGGTGGTATAAAAGAATAGAAAGAAAAGAACCCGATAACGAGTTTCTTACTGCTTCGGGCTCGATAGCTCTTCGGTGATGAAGCCTAGCAAGCAGTCAAGTCGAAGCAAGAAAGAAGCAAAAAAACAAAATGACAAGGAGTAGCGCTATGAGATGGGGAACATATGAGTCTGTGATCAATCCGCCCGATGACCAAATCAAGGGACCCAGAATTAAAAGCGATCGTAAGGTGTCGCAAAACCTAAGCAAGGAAAATTTGACTTGCCGCTGGCGGCGGCGAGCAGGGACGCCATCCAAGTCTGGAAGGAAGGAATTTTTCATGGTGTAAAATTTACTGCCATTCATTTTAACCAATAATATGACCTCACTAACATTGATCTTTCCGTTTTAGCAGAAGGGGTCATGGATTCGACATTTAATATTGGAGCGGTTGACTAAGGACGTGGTGGGGCTACCTCACTATTAACTAAAAAGGCCATATGTTGGACGATCATGTAGAAAGATTTTGTCACTTCATTTCCAGAGCCATCATTTCATATCACATGGACATCATCTGAAAACAATTACCCACCTACCTATAAATCAAGTATCCTCTTCTTATTTGTACAATTCAATACTAAGCTTTATAAGATTTCAGGTATTAATAGATACAAACATAGCCTTGCCAAATTGTCAGAGAACTTTAAATCATGCAACCTCTTTCTTATTTCTTTCGAACCCCTGTTGCTAGCTATCACGTGTCATTCATTGTTCTTGGCTGATAAGATAACATCAGTAAATGTACCCGCTTGCTAAATTTGGCTTTCAGTCTTCTGACAGGGGCATTGTGCTATGATTTCCGCTGTCAAAAAGACAAGGCTGGCTTCACGATTAAAGCAATGTGGCTCTGCGCAAACTTGCTTGGACTTGAAAGGATCCAACCTTGTTCGTAAATCTAACTTCTGTTTTCGATTATTTTTATCTTCTTGCTGTCCAAATATTTGTTGCTACATTGCCTCTCTACCATCAAGCCTTGGGGGGATTTTTTTTTTTTTTTTTGCAATTTCCTTCTCTCATATACTCAAGAAATCCTGCGCCATGGCCGAAGAAGTTCTCAATCAAATTCGCGACATAGTCGAAGGTTCTATCGTATGTTATACTTTCCCATCTAGCCCTCAAATTCAGTTTTGGGTTAGTGCGATTGCGCAGTCCTGACTCGTCCTAAATCTGCGCCGAGCTTACTAACATTCACGATTTCTCCGAGCAGGACTTCAAGGGCCAATCACTTGTCGAGGTCATTCAGTATGTGAGCATGACGTTTTTCGGTGTAAGTACTTTTTTCCATGGTTTGCGAATCCAACTTCTTAGTCCTCTTCTCGCTGTCCTTCTGACTCCCAGCTCACATCCTCGTGCTAACCCATGATCCTGCTTTTCCAGATCATCGCTTTTGCTTATGGTTATCCTCAACAAGACATACAGTCTTGTTTGTTCATTCTATTGGGAGGTCTGGTAGTAACTCTCCTCCTGGTAGTACCACCGTGGCCATTCTACAACAAAAGCCCTACCAAGTGGCTGCCAGCTGGATCCGGTATCCAAACCTATCAGCATCTTTTTCAGAAGGAGCAATAATCACGGGCCAATAATATGCATAATGGGAACAGTCCACATTGGATAACGCAAAATATTGATTTCCAAGTCCTTTAATATTAATGATTTACGAAATAATATCGTCTGCGCACCTTTATGACTTAGAAATGGATGACCGATTTGTGGAATAATTCCGCATCGCCTCTCCTTTGGTGAAATTCTACCCTGGGACTGAAAGTTGTGATAAGTACCAAAGCTCTCTGCAAAGTTTGGGCCAGTATTGGTTAGATTGGCAAATTATTCGTTCTTGATGGTATCACTGTTGAAGGTATCGTCGAGATTGTGTGGCAAATTTTATGTCCTATGGGGTACTTGGTGTCGGGGTATGTAGGCACCTCGATTGAAAACTCGAGTTCTCGTAGCATTATGGTACCGATATCGGTGTGGTGAGTAGTTGAGTGGAGGTCGTGATGTCTATCTTCCGTACTTCTGGAACTCCCAGTCACGGTTATCCAAAGGACACACCTGTCGAGCCTTAAGCCATCTAGAGATGCAATGGAAATGGAAGGCGTGCTAAGATTTTGAGAAAGATGGGTTAACGTGGCACCTTCAGTGGTATTCTTGGCAGATTAGGAGATACTCACATTGCAGATACCCCAAGCAACAGTGCACTCCTCGCTTGTAGAGGAAGCTTGGTTGGCTTGACATTCAATGCCTAATCCTTATGTTAGAACCATCTGTCGTGGACGAATATCAACGCACGACACAAATGGGCTTACAAAGATCCATGATGTGGTTTCTGCAAATAGCGCAATTGTCCACAACGATATCCCAGGCCCAGAGAGCCACGGCATGAAGCTTAGGGCACAGTTAATATTGATCGACCGCGGGGTAGAAAATGATGCTTAGAACCTACCTTTTTGACTTCAAAATTCTTCTTCTCGTTGTCAGGCACGTTCTCTTCTGCATTTTTGGAGCCACCAGTGGCATCAGTCATGTTTGTATCGGCCATGATTCAAGTATTACCGAGACTTGAGCTTTGGTGGTGGGTTAGTAGAATTGTTTGAGACTCCTAAACAGGTCGTGAGATGATGAAGTAATGGATATTTAGGCGTTTTGCACAAATGCCGTCACAGGTTTTGGTAACCCGAGCAAAAGTAGGCATCTGTTAATGTGGGGCTTCAACATGAATTCGTCTAAAGATTATATAAACTGCAATCGCAATAAGGCTAGGGTTAAGACACACTCCCATATTCCATTATTCTGCTACCATCTACATCTTACTGTTTGTTGCCCTCGAAGGATTTCATGGATGGCAAAAAACATCCTTTCGGCATAAGTCGATATTATTGAGTTTTTGTATCCAAAGTCATGTGGTTCCTAGGGACCCTCAGCTTAAATAAAGGCTAGATGTCATTCATTAGCTATTTTGGTATTCTTCAACTATTTGTGCAAATGAGTAGCGCCTTGACGGTTTCAACTGTCGATACACTAGTGGTCCTAGCGGTGTTGAAATGCGCTGTAACGTACATCATTTTGCCATAAAGTCGCTGTTTCTGGATTTGGCGAAAGCGGTCCTGCCGCCGCCTAACTAACCTAGGGAGGAATACAGGTCGCCTAAAAGGACGCCAGGGAGGACCGACAAGCATAATACTGTGCCCATCCACAGTGAAGTAACCTTATCAAAAGTGGAATGAATACAAAAAATAATAACAAAAAGCAAGTGCTGAATGCCGCAACTAGTAATCGCTCCCCAAAATTCCGAGCCTAGTGCTTGCTGGGCGGCAAATCAATCAATCAAATACCCATCACCCTCTCCGTGATTCTCCACGATTTCCCTTTCTTCTTTTCCCTTTCACCTTGAACCTTTTAAACAAAAAATTCACCACAAAAATTCACTTTGTTGATATCAGCCTCAGCGCATATTTCAATCACCTCTTGGACTGTTTTGTTTCCAGAAGAATCTCTTTTTCTCACTATCCCAATTCTACCTGATTTGTGTGTGTGAGCGAAACATTCTGGTTGTTATTTCAGATCCAACACATGCGCTGCTTCTTTGTAAGTATGCCTACAATAATTCACACATCGTGAATTCTCCAATTGACGCTTCCGTCATTGTCCACAAATATTGTAGAAAAATATCTTGAGGAGGACTCAGATATCTGTCATACACCAGTACGCTGCTCTTTGAGCGTCTCCTTTTTATTCCTCATGGGTAATAATAGATCAAAGTCAAATGCGAGTCTGAAGGCCCGACAGCCACAAGCAACAAAAGTCTGCGCAGACTGCCTGATTCTCATCATCTCATGATGGTCTGCATGCCACTGTGCCATTGCTTCATTGTGTGGGATTCCTTCCGCTCAAGAGCCTACACTGCGCCTCGCGATTCTGTGGCTTCGTCACCGTCTGCCTCCTCACTTTGTTGTCCGACCTGCAGCTCTTGTTGTTTTGGGATTAACCGCACACTGTCTTCCCATGGGGTATTCGCTGGACGACGCACTAATCATAATTACTTGCGACATTCATTTCGTTACCGACTCAAATTTAAAACCGAACCTTCATACTAACGTCCGTTTTTTTTTTTACACTCAGTTTTCAACTTCTGTAACCACTATGCACAACAAAATTACGATTTCTTACAAACACCCCAACACTTTCTCTGATCTTGTCAATACCGACACCATTTTCCCGACATCAAATCCACTATTCACTGATCACCCTCCGGGCTTCATCACAGCCCTCCCCGCACGCACGAGTCAACATCGCACTGAGCCTTGATTTGAGCGTGTTTCATTCATCTTTTCTTTGTCTATCTGACCTTCTCGGTATATCTCTAATTATCTCATCATCCACCATCTATCGGATCATGTCGGAGCTCATCATAGTCAAAGAAAAACGCGCTGGCCGCAGTAATAAGCCTCGCTCTCGGGCTAATAAGGGTCGCCAGATCGCTTATGCTTCTGAGCCTGAGCCCAATAATGATTCTGGTGTTTCGCTCTGCGAACCTCAAACTCCTCAGAAAGGCCCTGGACACAACCAGTCCGCTTCTGGTAGCAACAGCAAGAATATCTTCAATAACCAGAATGGCATTTCCCTGAAGCAGCCCAAGACTCGCTCTCGCCCCAAGAACACCCTGAGTTCGCCTCAACTTTCTAATTCTCAGCCGCGACCTCAGGTTAATAGACAAAGCACTCCGCCTCAGAGTGCCGGACTTGCTCGCTCTACCTCTATGTCTACCCCCTTCGCTGGCTCTACTTTTCATGCGTCGCCGGCCCCATCTAGCCTTCCTATGCCCAGAGGCCGGAAGCCTACATCACCTCCAGTTTCAATCGCTGAAACTGCACCAGCAGATTTGGAATCTGCGATAGAACATGATCCCGGGCATAAGACTCCTACCCGCCCCCCTCTTACTACTCTTCTATCAGCGCCTGCAAAGGATCACGGCATATCTGATTCTCCTCTGGAGTTCTTGTTCCAACGTGACCGTGCCCAGAAGCAGAAAGGCAATGCTACCACGCCCAAGACCATAGAGCATGGCCTCCTTTTCGGACAATCTCATACCGTCCCAAGAGTCAACACTCAGAATCTTAACCACACGCCGCCCGAAGAAAAGATTCCTGAACTTTTGAATACTATTTTCAACAGCGCTCAGAAGTCTCCGTCTTCTGCTAAGAGTCTTGGTACGAATCGCTCGCGCCTGTACAACATGGCTATAGCAATGGAGGCCGAGCATGGATATTCTCACCAGCCAGTTGGTTCCTCTTTTGCCAGACCTTTTAACGAGCGCCTGAAAGATATCCAAAGCCCGCTTCGCTCTCCTCTTTCTAGTACCACTGCGAACTTGACGCCTCCGCTTCCGAACGGTGCTAAACCCCTGCGTATGCCTTCTGTTAACCCAAACTTACACACTCCTCCTACGTCGCTCATCACTCCTCCTGGATCGTCCGTCTTGAGCGCTAAATCCGCTAGTGATTTGAATGCTTCACTACAGAACTATCTATTCAATCTTCCAACACCGGACACTCCGGTTGCTGATGTTAAGCAGACATCACGCTCCGGGATCAAGCATCCGGCAACTCAGAACTATTATAACGGTTATCCCTATGGCTCTCAAAACAATGGATCTCTGTTTGGTGATTTCAGTTCTCCAACCATCCATCGTTTAGAGTCTGGCTTTACTTGTGCTCCTCAGCCCAAGGCTTTATCACCGGCGTATGAACAGTCTGTCAATAACAACGATATCCTTGAGGAGCGTTTACGTCAGCTTCTGAACATATCCCCTGCGGGGCCCAACTAAGTGGTACCCCATAACCAACCCTTCAAGCCTTTTTTTTTCCGGCCGCGATTCCGCGATATCATATTTTTCTTTTTCACGCATGACGTTATGTCATTCATCATATCGTTATTTTTTTCGACTGTTTTAATGCGTTTTCTACTTGGCTCTTTGCATCGGATACCCCGCTTCATCAAGCATGTTTTCATTTGTTTTATTCTAGGAGCAGTGGCTTACATTTAACAACAGCCTCTTGCACACAGTTTTTGACGTCTTTACGTTGGAACAGACTCATCATACGAGCTTGACGCTTTGGTTTTCATTGTTGTCTTTTGAGATAGCACGCTGGAATGTCATTACGACAAAGAACTAGTGAGCTCGAACTATCACTGCGTTTTGCATCAGGAGTCATTGGTTTCGGTGTTGGAGTTAGTTGATATGCATTTTGGGTCGGTTAGCGTGTACATTAGTAATGATAATGTGGAATCTTGAAGGAAAACCTTGTGTCTTTGCGGATGTGAATTTGTATGATGAATTTAATTACAATAGGAATATCACGAAAGCACGTGAGGCCGTGCTAGTTTAACCCTAAGACGAGGGTTTATAATAGCTTTACTTGCTTGTTTATTAGTCACTTGAGACAACAGGTGATGATCACTTAATCTGTTCATGTCATCATACTATCCACACCTAACTATCTGATTGCTGATTATTTATCTCGTTAAGGTCCAAAAATCAATTACACTGATTAGAAATGAAAGATGATGATATCGGCTACTCGAGTGGCGAAGAGCGCTACCAAGCTGAAGTCCGTCGCGCCGTCGCGCTTTCTGCACAGAATTGCCCTCCAGAACCAGAAACAGCAGCCGATAGAGCGGCTTGCAATCGCAGGTCAAGACCACTCCCATCGTATCTAGCATCTGCTTTGTTGTCTTCCAATCTTGCGACACCTTCTGCCATTGCCGCTTCATCCATCGCTCATGGTAGTGAAGCCGCCCGTGCCGCCCGTGCAATCCGTGGATCTAAATCTCGCGGGAGACCAACAGTACCGACGGGTGGCCCTTCTAGGCCTGGTGGTCCGTCAACAGAATTATCAGCATTATCATCCCTCCTTACTAGACAACCGAAGAAAGAAGAAAAAGCTGACACTGATAACAAACCAAAAGCCCCAGTTATGTCGCAATTTGGTAGCCTTGTTCTTGATCGCAAACAGATGGAGGCAGAACGTCTAGAACGAGCACGCCTGCGTGCTGCTCAGCAGCAGCTACCGGCTTCATCATCAAGCTCTCAGGTTATGTTAGGGAAGAGAGTTCGTGAGCCGGATAGTTCGCCAGTGAAGGAAGGGCCTCCGTCTCTGAGACCCAAGATCGAACCTCAGTCATCAGCCAAGGCGGAAACAACCGCTGATTCTCCATCATTTGCACGAAAAGATGATATTAAATCACCCTCCGCGGTTGAAATTTTAAGCTCGGATGACGAGGAGCTGCTACCAAATACTGTGGCTCCTGCGGTGCCCGAGAAGAAAAAACCGGTTACTATCGAACTCGACTCTGGTTCTGAATCAGAGGCCAAGTTGCCACAAAAGGATTCTAAAAAGGAATCCAAGGCCTCTCTTGAAAAGCCCATGAAATCAAAAGCTGCTTCTGTTACTTCTTCATCTTCCTGGGCGTCTTTCTCGTCACTTCCATTTCCCAAGGGTATTGTGAAGAAGACTTGGCTCAGGGCTAGTCAGCGTACTGGAAATGAGATTTCACTAGAGGAGGTTTTGCAAAAGGACCAACTGCAGTTAGCAATTGTCTCGTCTTATCAATGGGACGGCACCTTTTTCTTGAAACACGTTGATACCTCTCATACCAAGGTCCTTATGGTTGCTCATTCTTATGACGCAGATCATGTATGTACCTACATATATTTTCCTTTTTCCATATCACATATACCATTATACTGACCATATAATGCACAGAAAATACAACTTGAGAATGCTTTGCCGAATGAAAATGTTCGCTACGTCTTCCCGCCAATGTATCGAGGAGGAATCATGCACTCGAAGCTCATGATTCTCAAGTTTCCGTCGTATCTACGTATAGTAGTACCGACGGGTAATTTTGTAGACTATGACTGGGGATATCGCAGTGCAATAGAGAATGTGAGTGGTTTTCTATGCTCTCATGTCCATGATGGTTATCAGGAACTGACTTTCATATGATCCTAGCACGTATTTCTCATTGATCTCCCTAAACGTCAAGATCCGTTGTGCATTTCTGGTTCTGGTCCTTTCGGGAAAAGTCTACACCGATTCCTTGAGCTTTCTGGGTTACCCGAGAAACTCATCTCATCAATGAGGAATTATGACTTCACAGAGGCAAACAAGTACCGTTTTGTGTACTCTGCGTAAGTTGATCAGTTATAGCTCATAAAACCTTTGTCATTAACCTCTATTTTAGTGCTACCGAGAAACCACAACGTGGAAATGACCGTGATATGAATGGTATGTCATTATATGAGCCTTTTGCTAGTGAAATGTATCATAGTCTAACATCATGCAGGTTTATGTGGTCTCGCCAGTGCCGTCAAGGACCTTGGGTTCGCTTCAAGTAACTCCATTGAAGTAGATATTGTGGTAAACTTTACCCGTGTGTTACCATATACCATGTAGACCTCGCTGACTTTATTTAGGCTTCAAGCATCGGGCGTCTTGACTCGGAATTCATCAAGTCAATTTATTCATCATGCCGTGGGTATCTTCTTTCAGACCGGAACGAAGATCAAGATGGTGTCAAGAAGGACATTGAAGACGACTTTAAAAAGCACATGAGAGTGTATTTTCCGTCTCTCGAGACCGTAAACAATAGCCTATATGGACGAGTTGTGAGTTGGTCATGTACATACCCACGTGAATGCTTCATCTCTCTAATACTTGCTTAGGGCGCCGGTACCATATTTATGACAGCCAAGTGGTGGGATCTACCATCATTTCCTCGAGAGGTTTTCCGTGACTGCGTCAGCATCCGGCAGAAGATTTTGATGCATACCAAAATTTTCTTCATGCGAAATGAAACTGATGAGGGACCTAAAGCTTGGGCCTACGTTGGTAGTCATAACCTCTCTCAAAAGGCCTGGTAAGCAATAATCGTAGCATGACCAGACATTGATATCTAACGTTTGTTTCGCAGGGGCCGCCTCTACATACCGAAGAAAGCCGAGCCTAGTATTCTAAACGACAGCTGGGAATGTGGTGTTATCGTTCCAGTCGATACTTCTTCTACAAATCTCTCCAACGATCTACCGCCCTTATCTGTTTTTGAGAACACTATTCCAGTCCCGTTTGATGTAGATCAAGCTCGGCAATATTCAAGTTCTCCAGATCTCCGTCCCTGGAGTCAACTGTAACTAAGGATGTGGTCCTAGGAACCTTACTTAGATTGTGACTGCATTCCAGAATTACGCAACATGGTGGTCAATACCTATAGAAATTGCAAAGTATTTAATATTAAGCCGCTATCGTCTTCATATGAGACTATGTCCATTTTAAGAGCTATGTCAGGGATCACGTGCCCATTTTCTAAATGTACAAAGAACTATACAACTTCCGTTCTGGGAAACTACCTCATTGGAAAATCGGGATTTTGGATTCAAATTAAGCGCAACTGCATGCATCAACACTCTCACTTGTGATTAAATTTTCTTTTCAATTACTATTGAGCCAAGTCCAGAACAAGAGCCCCACATTGACATCGTCTATTCAACCCCAGCATACGCCGTTACGTCGCTTTTTTCTTTTCTTTTGTTGGTTCGCATACTTTTTTTTCTTTTTTTTTTCCGGAGCTTGTGACGAGAGAATGCCCTCCCGGTCGCACGCACGATGAACGTCCTTCTCCGGCCAGCCACATCGACATCTCGGGGCCTTTTGCAGTGCTCTCAGCGTGTTCTGCCATCAATTGGTGGTGGAAGCTCCAGCACAACCGTATCATGGCGCTCGTTGCAGCAGACGCAGCGCAGTCACAGCTTGCTGATATTGGCGAAGCTGCCGGCGGGCGCTCAATCGCGAGTTGGCATGTTTGCTGTTGAGAGAGCTGTACGTAGTCAGGCGCAGCAGCGGATTTCCCGGGGCTTCAGCAAGGCGTTGGCGGTGAGAAGAAAACCTGAGATCGAGTAAGTAGGGGTAGTTAGCAATGTCATGTCAGGTGGACTAACAAGTGACGAACTATACCGCAGTGAGAAGAAGCCTTCCGAAAAGACATCCGTAGTCGACGTCGATACGAGGAACTCCGCAACCGTCCATGAAAACATCTACACAATTCCCAACATTCTTACATTTACGAGGCTATTCGCCGCTCCTGCTATTGGATACTACATTCTGAATGATGCTCATCAGATGGCCTTTGGACTTTTCGCCTATGCCGGTATCACGGACATGTTGGATGGTTGGATTGCCCGGAGATGGAACCAGCGTACTGTCGTTGGTACCATTATTGATCCGATGGCGGACAAGATGCTGATGACGATTCTGACGGTTTGTCTTGCTATGAAAGGAGGACTACCCGGTATGTTGAGCCTCTGTACACCCTATCTCGATCATAGAAAGGTCCTTTAATGTGTGCTGATACACTTTATAGTCTGGATTGCTTCCATCATCATTGGTCGTGATGTTGGTCTTGCCATCTCCGCTATCTACTACCGCTATATCTCACTTCCTCCTCCTAAAACCTTCCGCCGTTACTGGGACTTCTCTCTCCCCTCGGCTGAGGTCCGTCCTACAACCATCAGTAAATTCAATACTGCTTTTCAGTTGGGCTTGATCGGTCTTACTGTTGCTGCCCCCGTTCTACCCTATGATCTGACCACGGGTTTGGCATACTTACAGTATGTAGTGGCTATTACTACCATCTGGAGTGGTGCTAGCTACATTTACAGCAAGGACGCCGTCAAGATTCTTAGTAAACAAACGAAGAAGGCGTAATAGAGAAGGAATTGTAGAGGGAAAATATGTATACCATAGTATCCTACTGTACAATATGCGCTATAGCTATAGATAAAAAGAACATGACAAAAGAAGCTAAACGTAAAACACTATGCCAAAAATGGACCGTTCCCAACTAAAAAATATCACACAATTAATCATACACACTGCACAATTCAGGATATACCTCCTCTCCATCTATGGAAGAGACAAGGTGACTGCTTGCTGTTCTCCAGTCAGATTCTCCTGGACCGTCTTGAACGCAGCCTCCTGCTTTTGGCCTGCCATAACATGCTTCAACAACCGCAACGAACCACTTGGAGTCATGCCTTCCAGACGCCGAGCCTGAGCAATACTCTCAGGTTTTGTTATCCTTAAAATCTCCCGTTCGTGGTATGAAAGTCCACAAACCTTGTTGTAATCAAGATCCAGGGGTAACTTCATATTCTCCTCACGCTCCAACGACTTCCGCCATGAGACCTGCGAGTCCATGTACGGCGCATAAACCGCCTCAATTCCTACACGACGTCGGATTTCAACAGAGTAAGTGTTGATCTCAGGTACAAGATCCACAAGTTTGTCGAGACTGGAGTTTGGAGTTCGCAAGACCTCAAGAGCAGAGCGACGTTGGGTGTCTTGTCTAACATTGAACCCGCGCTTGATCCACTCCTGAGGCGATAATCTCCGAGAGTCAAGGAGAGCAAGAAGCTCATTGATTTGACTGTGGTCACTGGTGAACTTGGTCCAGCGCTCATCGGAGACAACACCCATCTCACGGCCCATGGGAGTCATTCTAATGTCGGCATTATCGGATCGTGAACTGATGCGGTATTCACTCCGAGTGGTGAACATGCGGTATGGTTCAGAGACGCCCTTGGTAATGAGATCATCAATCATAACACCAATGTAGCCGTCAGAACGCGAGAGCGTCAGATGAGACAACCCCTGAGCGGTACGACCAGCATTGGTTCCGGCGATAACACCCTGCCCAGCGGCTTCCTCGTAACCAGTTGTTCCGTTGATCTGGCCCGCAAGGAACAGACCGCCAATGGCCTTGACCTCTAAAGTTGACTTGAGATTACGAGGATCGACATAATCATACTCAACACCATAGCCAGGCTGCAACATCACGACATCTTCCAGGCCATAGATGGTCTTGAGCAAGCGCTCCTGAGCTTCCTCTGGAATAGTCATGGAAAGACCATTGGGGTAAAAAACATCAGTATCGAATCCTTCTGGTTCAATCCAGACCAGGTGCCGGTTTTTCTCGGAGAACTTGACAATCTTGGACTCAAGAGACGGGCAGTATCTCGGTCCCTTGACAGTCTCACGGATGTGAATCGTTTTGTCAAGGTTCTCTCGCACAATTTCGTGGCTCTTCTCATTAGTATACGTCATGAAGCAAGATAGCTGCTTCTGGACAGCCACTTTCTCATTCATAAAACTGAATGGCATGGGTGGGTTGTCACCTAGCTGTTCCTCGAGGAGGTGGAACTTGATGCTATGACGAGCCAGGCGAGGTGGAGTGCCAGTTTTCAATCTTCCCAACGTCAAGCCTGCACTTCTGAGTGACTTGCTTAGGCCAAAAGTGGAATCTTCACCCATTCTACCCGAAGGATACGCCTGAAGACCAATATGAATCTCGCCACCAAGGAAGGTTCCTGTGGTAATGACTACACTTTTGGTGTTGATGACCTCGCCAGACTCAAGTTTGATACCAGTAATATTACCGTATGAAGCATTGGTTGTGGTATTGTTGTGATCGACAATGATGTCTTCAGCCTTTCCAAGAACAACATCCAAGTTCGGGTACTTTGTAAGCTCTTCGGTCATATATCTGTTGTAGAGTTTGCGATCTATCTGCGCACGAGGTCCCTATGAGGCGAAAAAACTGTAGTTAGCAGTTGAATAAAAACATCAACTATATCACGACATACCCAAACTGCAGGTCCCTTGACCTTGTTCAAAACCTTGAATTGAACGCCAGCCTTGTCGATGATGCGCCCAGAAACACCATCCAGTGCATCAATCTCGCGCAAAGCAATTCCCTTCCCTATACCTCCAAAACTGGGGTTGCAAGAACATACGCCAAGGTTATCAATCTTGGGAGTCACCAAAGCCGTCTTCGCACCAGATCGCGCAGCTGCTGTACAGGCTTCGGCTCCAGCATGACCGCCTCCGATAACAACAACATCGTAGCTATTGATTGGCATGTCAGTTAGTGATTGCAATAATCTAGTAGTAGGAAAGAGTTCATAATCTACCTTCGGCTCTCGGCGATCGAGGCAAGACCTCGTACTAACGGCAAGCGCCGTTGAAACAGCGCATGTTGCCCCAGACGCAGTGTAGACCTTGAGATTGGCATTACTGCTGATTTAGTCGTCTTGATATTAGCAGAGATCTGACGCACGCAATGACGTCTTTTCTCTCCAAGTATCACAAGCCTAAGTCGTGGTTTTTTTTTTGTTCTTATCTTATCAGTCTAATTGCCCCGCTATATGCATATACAACGTACACGAATATCACTAAACATTAGAATCAAACATCAATGAAAATAGATATTCTATTTTTTCGCTGTTTTAGATTAGATGAAAAGGATTGAATTCAGTGATAAATATATAGATTAATTCCATACTCTCTTCATCGACTAGGCCAAGAGGAGACAGCCTCTTCCACCTCATCCAAAAACGATCCAGCATTGTGAATAGTAGTTCCTCCCAACACTACTCTTACACCAGGAGTGCTAGCATTGATAGAAGCTACCGTTTTAGCCTCCTCATAAGTAGCACCGCCCACAATGAACACTATGATGTCTTGGGGCTTGTCACGCGTCGAGCCTTCGAGGAATGGGTACTGTTGCTCTCGGAGACGGCCCTTGATCAAGTTCTGCAACGTCCCCTCAAGAACGGGATTGTGCTGGGTATATACATTCTCAACACCCTTTAGTCCTCTCAATGCTCTTCCTCCCAGAATACCGCCACCTTCAAACAGATCGGTAATGCCAGCTTGTGCTTGTGGTTGGCTAAGAGATGTATGATAGCGAAGGGTTCTCTCAACGAGGGCAGCTCGCATGGGTGCAACACCTCCAGCAGTCACCAACAAATCGACAAGAATAGGCACAGCTGAGTTTGGGTGCTTGGCATAGCGCACAGCATATAGTGTGACAACTGCCACCTTTGACTCGCTAGACACCTGCGGATTGGGGATCAGGGCTTGGATACTCTATCAAAGTCGTCAGTAGGGCGTTCGTGGATAATCAAAAACCAAATATGGGTTGCTTACTCTAAGGTCTGAGTGGTGGTTGTCGTTACACACTAAACTTTGCTCCAATTCACTGACTTCCAGCAAGTTCTCGGAGCCTACACGCCGACTCAACTCGGAAACGAGAGTTACATGTTTGCTCACATTACCCGCCAATTTCCGGAACTCCGGGTACTCTTCAATAAAGTGCTTCATATCGTCAATAGATTCGATATCAGCACTGCTCTTGGTCTTGGACTGATACTGCTCAACGTAATCCTTGATGTTCCCGCCTAGATCACCAAAGTTGAGATACATGTTCTTCTTGAAAAAGGGATCCTGGTCTTGGGATAGGACAATCTCTTTGAGTTCCGGGCGGATATCAGGGACATCACTGAGGTCTACTCTGCCATTATTGATGCCAAGAAGATGATGAACCATAGCTTGGTATGTCCATTGCGTGAGAAGGGGAGTGAACGGATCCTCCCGACGATCCAGAATAAGTAAAATTGGGGGCGTATCGACACGACGAAAGTCGAATAACTGCTCCTCTTGGGTCATTTTATACCGCACCTCTGTTGCAAGTTTCTTGGCGAGGCCACTGGTTTTGGTGTATCGGATCAAAGGCTTCTTCTTGAGAGCCAAAAGTACTGCAGTGAGACCTTCGGCCGATCTTTGAAGTGTATCCGAGTTCCAGTTTTCTGGTCCACCAGCCCAGATCCTCTGTTTGGGAGCAGCAATATCAAAGGAAAATAGATCAGGATTGATCACCACAAAGTCAGCAAACTGCTCCTGAACTTGCTTCACTATCTCATGATCATCTGCCTCAGCAAGTCTCTCCAATGATGACTTCTTGATGATGTTGGTGAAGAACAAAAAGTACTCGCCGTACTTTGGCTCTCTTAGTTCATCAATGAGTAGTTGAATGGAGTCTGGTGAAGGACGCACTAGACACAGGCATCTTAAGTGGCGCATTTTCTCTCTATTGGAGTTGTCCAGGCGGTCAATGAGGTAAATATCATGATTCAGCAAAGACGATTGAGTAGTAGCAGTAGAGGCAATGGCAACGGTGTCACTATCTAGCAAAAGAATCTTCATCTTTGCAGATGATGACGAGCTTCCAGGTTTCTCGCCGGCTAAAACGACGTTGGCTAAATAGCCAGACATGGCCTGCCAGATGTCCATGATGAGTGGTGACGAGGTTCAAAATACGTAGTCAATGGTCAAAGGTACTCGACTAAGAAAAATTGAAAGTAAAGGGCTGCGAAATGAGAGAAGAAGTGAGCCAAAAATTGTCAACCATTTGCTTGTTCTGAGTATGACAAAGAGTTAAGGAATTGTCATAGACAGATCTGGATTGTGAAAGGCTTACAAGCTAGTGAATTGAGCTTCAAGATGAGTGGATTGGGGGAAGTGAATGACAATGTTTGCACCATGTAAAAGCCCAGATATATGAATGGATCAATGAAAAAGTATCAAGTACATAAACGAGACCCAAGGACAATTGCGGTTCTTGCAGGCATGTATTGTGAACTTATCAATTGATGGTTCTATTGTAGCTTGTTGCCGTCCCCATCCCGTTCCAGAAGAGGCTGACGGCAAGCGAGACCAAGCGTGGCTGTGCTATGGATTTAACCGGGGTTTGCACTAATAAGTTTAATATATGCATATATCGAGATTTCTGTATCTCCAGAATAGGAAGCATGGATCCACTCTACACCGTCTATCACGTTTATTATGACTTCACATACTCATTTTCTCTCTCATATTCTTCAATATTCAATTTCACAATGAGCTGAGACCTTTTATTGTGAATCAACAGCATTTCATAGTTCTCATCTACGCACGATTCTGCCTGTTATGGTGTTTGGAGCTGCTAAGTCCCCGAGCTCTGCAATCATGGCACTGCCGCTTGAAGATATTTCGGTGGTGCGTTCAGAGCCAGCGTGAGAGGATTCTGGCAATATTAATTAAACCATGATATGAATATATGTCTAACACTTCATTTGTAGCCTATCATTCACCCAGGGCCTTATCGTAGGTCAACTATCAGTCATCTTAGTACTCATGGCCTTCATCCGCTTCTTCATATTTGGCGATGCGCCCTCTCCCGAAGAATCTGCTGCTCAACGAGCAGCTGAGCGCCGTTCTCGTACTCTTGCCCACAAAAAGTCTCTTCAAAGCATGCGGTCATCAAATCGCGCAAGCTCAAAACAACCGACATTAAACCGGAAGAAGTCAAGTGTGCTTCGCGGCCCCACTACACTTACCATTGGTTCTATTCTCAGTAAGACATACTACAAGGCTGATAATCATCAGCCTGAAAGTCTTGACTGGTTCAATGTCTTGGTAGCTCAAATGATTGCTCAACTGCGAAGTGATGCGCAGCATGATAATGCGATTATAGATTCGCTTACCAAAGCACTCAATGGTGACTCTCGCCCGGATTTCCTTGATGAAATCAAGGTGACAGAATTAAGTCTAGGTGAAGACTTCCCCATCTTTAGTAACTGTCGCATCATTCCCGTCGATGAAGATGGTCTCGTTATGGCCAACACTAAGTCACTTGATGCCAGCGTGGCCTCTCGTGATGGCCCTCGTCTGCAAGCGCGTCTTGATATCGATCTCAGCGACATGCTCACTCTTGCTCTTGAAACCAAAATCCTCATCAACTATCCCAAGAAGCTTTCTGCAGTTCTTCCCGTTGCGCTTGCTGTTTCGGTCACTCGTTTTAGTGGTACACTTTCCATCTCCTTCATCCCAAGCAACCGTGCTCAACAGACTCCGACCATGATGACCTTCAACTTTTTAGATGATTACCGACTTGATCTATCTATTCGTAGTCTTCTCGGAAGTCGCTCTCGTCTGCAGGACGTGCCCAAGATTGCGCAGTTGATTGAAACCCGTCTCCATCGCTGGTTTGACGAACGCTGTGTGGAGCCGCGGTTCCAGGAAATACCACTTCCCAGTATGTGGCCACGCAAGAAAAATACCAGGGGGCCGGATGATACACATGATGGATCAAATGTGGGTACTGGCAGTGTTGCCGGGACGGGTACTGGCATAAGATCACGGAGCACTCACCGTGATACCACAGATGAAACCCGAAAGGATGTGGAAGAGGAGAAGGATTCCAGAGGATCTGATATTGGATCTGAACGAGATTGTCTCCGAATGCGCAGGAGAAGAGGCATGGACGAATAATAATCAGAGATAGGTGTGGGATGTAATGGATACTCACAGCTAGACATATACAAGATTAATGATTGATTGGACATATCATGATGATGTACGATAACATGGGCGTTTTTAAATAATGGCATAGATTTCTACTCAGTTTGACTCTACATATCAAAGTCAATGCATTTATTAGTCACCATAACATATGGTGTCCATTTAGTTCAGAACCATGACCTCTCCGATTCCCAGTCAGTACAAACCACGGGAACTGTATGATAAAGTCCACAAGTTCTTGTACCAAATAATAGCCCCCGATACTAATACTATATAGTACGTCACTGTCCAAACCCAAACCTGGACGGAGTTTGGGGGCGTGTTGAACGGCATCCAGTAGGGTATAACATTTCCCCAAACGCGTGGAAGACCCAAGCTGTTGCACTGAGCATGCAGTACATATACAGCAAGGAAGCTACCACTTCTCATGAAAAAGAATGTCGCCATAGCACCAAACAGGGTGGTGTAGGCGAACTGCACCAACGAGCGGATAAGGGCCATAGACAGCGGAGACGAGGGATGAGTGACGCGGAATTCATAAAAATGGTGAACGTGTGCCAATCCAAACAGAACCGGGGTTATAAAGATGGTCCGAACAGACGAGACTCCAGCCAGCACGAAGAGGGGAACGGCAGCGCAACGAAACATGGCCTCTTCAGTAATTGGGGCCTATGCATTACGAAATATTATTAGCATGGATGGTTTCTAGATTCACGTTTCGCGTATAGACAAGGCTCATAAGATTTAGGTTTCGGGTTTCAAGTTTATGACAAGCTGTGGCTCTGTGAAACCCGAGTTGGTCAAACAAAAAAGAAAGGAAGATAAAAAGAAATCTATGTACTCACAACAATGATGCTTCTCCAGTGTGTGATGTCAGTCCATAGACTCATAGGGCCTGCGCCACTAAGTAAAGTTTTCCATTGACCATCAATGATCAATGTCTCGAAGAGAGGACCGGCAAACAAGATCGAGTTCAACAGTAGGATACGACCAGTCTCATGGAGGCCGATGGGCCAATATCCCATAAGAGCCAGTGCATTATAAGAAGTTTCGGACTGTTGAGCACTACGAATTATGACGTAACTGAGGATATTGCACAGGATGGTTGAAAGAGACACGGCGATTGTGCGGCCACGGATGACCTGCGGATGGTCTCGGTTCAGGGTCAAAGACGGGCGAGTAGTTTTGGAAAAATACAACGGAGCAACATAGGCGATGGTATAGAGGATCTACAAAGCTTACAGCATTAGTGACTGGTCAGTTTTCAGGTATGCTGTGCCTCTAAAGCATTGAACAATGTCACCCTGTCTGATGTTCATGAGGGAATGATTGGAAGTTCATAGAAGGATGGTTGGTCGTTGTAACAAACAAGGATGTCTGTCACCTCCAAGGCAAATGTGGCTGGATATGGCTGGGAACGGATTAAAGACTGTCTCAGAACCCTAAGGGGGCCGGAGCTTCAACCTCCCGCTTATACTGTACTGTACCGAGGGTTTGAGTTTGAAAAGACCACTGAGGGTTGTAGTGAGACTACCAAAGTTCCAGAGTTTAGGTAACGGCATATGAAATCTGATACAAACTTACCAGCAACATCGATGCTGATGTGGGCGTAATAGCGGCAACATCCATCTTGAATTGGTTAGACGCTTTACTATGTTCTCACCTTTTTGTTGTTTGTTGATTTCGTTGAAAATTGTTGATGTTGTTGTTTTTGGCCTCCACTTGTTTGTTTGGCGGCTATTGAACTAAACTTGCAGAGTTTTTTGTTCCCTTACAGTTAGAAACCAGATCAACTCGATGAAAAGGAATGGTGACCAAATGTTCGGCGGTTGCAAAGGGCGGTAAAAAAAAAAGTATTGATCGTAGCTAGCTAGTGGGAAGCAGGGCAGCTGGCTGCGCAAATGAGCTGAATTCGAATCAGGGTATGTCTATCAGGGGTTCTCAATTGAAGAATATCCCTATGTGCAAAGACGGCTTTGTCGAGTTGGGATGGATGGACGGCTCGGGCCTGGGTGGTGCGAAAGAAGTTGGAAAAGACAAAATTGACGCAATTTCTTTTTCTTTTTTCGGCGCAATGCTCATTGTGGCTTGGCTAGAGTGCTGCAAAATAGGGCAGGCGTGCATAACCCAGATAATATTAGAAGGAACGGAGTATTTATCGCGTATGTAGTGATCGCCAGAATATCGACCAACACGCAAAAAAAAAAGTCTCAAATAATAATTTTTAAAAAAATTAGTAATAATAATGTCGTTCGGGGGAAATCAATTGTGAATGCGGAATTCCACAATGATGTCAATAGAGACAAACAACATCATTCAACTTGGGGTAAGGGGCTGCAGAAAGCGGTAATTCATGAAATTAATATGCTGTGCAATGAAAAGAGTTCAGATATAAATTTAAAATAATATT
This sequence comes from Bretziella fagacearum, assembly GCA_002018255.1. Lineage (NCBI taxonomy): Eukaryota > Fungi > Ascomycota > Sordariomycetes > Microascales > Ceratocystidaceae > Bretziella > Bretziella fagacearum. The sequence continues at coordinate 43,351 of MKGJ01000001.1, read as the reverse complement.
AGAATGTTAAAGAACTTCAAGATGTGGCATCTGTGGGAACTTTATCTGTTCAGGAGCTTCGTATCTTGAGTACATTTAATTATGGTGTCACTCAACATAAGTATTGTTCTCAAGTTCAATGGGAAAAACATCATTGTTGTATACAAATTTATCAAGCATTGTGGTTTACCAAAAGATACACCAACCAGTAGGGTTAGGGCTCACCAGCATTATCACTGAAACCTGAGCAAAAGCCGAGACAATGAACTCTTTTGTTCTAGAAGTCCTCAGTGTAACTTGGCGCTAATTATTTATGGATGATAGTGGCAAAGTTCATACAAGGATGAACTTGAAACAAGAATTGTGACATATACATCAGGAACTCACAATTATAAGTGTGTGTAGTGTGAGCTTCTGCAACCTGTCAATGTTGAGATAATGCACAACTCTGTGTACATATATATGTGTATATGTAATGCAGGAGATCGCTATATAAATACTATCCACGGACAAGTGGATATGTGGCTTGAGACTTGATTTGGGTTGACCCTGAAGAATTTCTTGGTTCTCCTGCACGGCACAAGATGTTCATGAGTTGTGAGGTGCACAGTTCCTGCAGCTGAGTTATTTCGTTTATGCAGGCTGTGAGTTTTGTAGGGGGCGAAGTTTTTCCCTTTTTTATTTCTTTCTGTGTGAAGGAACCACTTTGGTGCCAGGGAATTTCTATAGGCAAACGACATAGAGAAATTGTCATTCTATTATCTCTATGATATAAATATTTGATTATCATCAAGTTTTATATCAAGACTGACCGAGGTTGGTGACTAACAGCCCAGATGATAACCATTTACAAACAATCCCCCCTCCCCAAACTCGGCATTAGTTGAATAATGATTTGGGGACAGGGACACCTAGTGACAAGCTGCAAAGAGGAACAACAGAAAAGACATGCAGAAGATAGGGATTTTACAGACCATGAGACCTAGTCAAATATCATCCTGCATGTTATAAGGTGACGAATGAGAAGTAAATGGGGGGGGTTTTTTCTTTTTTTTGAGACGGAGGTCTCCCAAATTTGGCCTGAGAGTTTTGCAGGTAGTCTTCGTTTGGGTCAAAGTCAGATTTAGTACGTGTGCTGCTATAGTAGATACATATGTACCTACTTACACAAGTACCTACATGTCCGCAGTACAGCAAGCCTGATTGCATGAAGTTGTCAATACCACCCGGACATGAGCGTAGTAAATGCAGACGCTTTAAGGAAGTGGAGAGACATATAAGTTCAAATATGCTGTGTTTATTAAAGAAAATACAAGAATCTGTGGTTACGCTACATGTACAGGATTGGCTGGATATTATTGAGAGGTTTTCTTTTCTTTGTCTCCATAAAAAAGCTAATTGCCTATTGGTGGCCTTGTGTTCCTGCAGGGGAAACCTGTATATGGCTGTGGTCTCTAAAAGTAGAAAGATTGGGATATCTTGCAGCTTCCATTCTTGAATTCTTGGATGGATAGTCCCGCAGTAGGTACATATTTCAGCTCTGAATGTGATGTTGATGTGACTAGACAAAGCCTCTCTAGGTACCTTTTTATTATGATGTGGAAATATTTTGAGTATCACAGCTAGAAAAAAAAGAGGATAAAGTCCTTGTTGTTTTCTCTTGCGTAGTTTCATTGTCTGTCTGCCTTCCTCTACACATGATAGATACACCGCAACTCCATCCCTTGTCGATAAGCTTCAAAGGGCATATATCGTCTTCTACTCTGGGGATAGCCACCGTAAGGTAGGATGTTAGCCCTGCATTTGGGGCATACTCTTGCTCTCTCTTCTTTATTTCTTGAATTTCTGAACAGAGGCTCTCCCTTTCTTCAAGGGTTCCCAGACTACTCATTAAAACTGTTAACTGACATGCAAAAGGCAAAGCAAAGGCCCGCACCCTCGGGAAAAGTAATCCGTATGTAGACAAACTGGAGGAATACAATTACGGAAAACAAACAAGCTTGCTTTTAGAAAAAACCTTGAGTCCCCTATTTCAGCCCATTATCACTACTCTGTTAATGGCTGGGATGCTAGGAAGAAGGCAAAAAAAAAAACAAGAGCATAGAGAGACGAAGGGCAAAGGGTAACGGAGGCTTCTTTTTAGCAAGCGAGGGTCAGTGACCGCGTGCGTGCGTGCTTTGGGGTGGTATTTTTCTGGGATTTAGGGTGACATTTTTCTTTTTTTTTTTTTAACAAAAGAAAGGCTGGTGAGATCGAATATGATCGGGCTGGGGCCGGGCTGCCACTTGCGTGTATATGCTTGACTTTTTTTGGAAAATTTCTCACCGGAATTGCATGTATATGCTTTCTTTTGCTTTGGCTTTTTATCTGTTGTCGGGCTCCCAAGCGTCACGTCTGTAGGCTTTCTCTTTTGATGTTGTCTTTTCTTCCCTTTCTCCCTCCCGCCAACCGTCGAGTGCTATCTCAAGATCACTAACGTGGTAGACGCCTATTATAGACGAGGACGATAGCCGACGAATACTTTTCGACTTGACGACCCTGCCTCGGCGGCCTTTCCTTCAAAAATATCTTGCTTTTTTCAGCGTTGCTTTATTCGTTTTGCTATTTCTTTTCTTTGCGAGTTGAGCTTTCCTTTCTCCTCAATCTACAAGCTCGACGTCCATTCATTTGGCTGTCTCTGTGTCTCTTCTTTTTGCTACATTTTACTGCCAATTGCCACTCTTTTATTCACAGAACTTCTGATCGTCTTTGGGACAAAATTGTCCGCTTCCCCCCCCGCCGTCTGATTTGCTTGCCTGGTTCTGCTTTGCCTTGTACGCACTTTACTTGTTTCAAGATTTTGACGACCTCTACTATTAATCGATAATCACGACGACCAAAACGAGCCCAAGCAGAATATGAGATAAAAATATCAAGGAGCAAACGAAACGAAACGAAACGGCAAACCATCACACCAAAATCAACCTCCAAAACTTATTGATTTGATAATAGGGATTGACTGACTGCCTGGATCTAAACATTTTTATTATTATTTGCTACGCCTTTGACGTCTTTTATTATAACTTTTCTTTTCTATTATCTCTTTTTCTCTTCGTTCGTGAGACTTCAGAAAAAAATACAAACACATATCTGGAACTCTCTGCGTATTCCTATATGTCGACCGTTGTCTCACCAATCTTGATACCACCCAAATAAGCAACTACCTTCAACACCAAGTGTCACTTCCCGTGATAGGAAACTAGATTTTGGTTCCTTCCTTGCTTGGACATACATGGTTGCGACTGACGAGAGAGTGAATTGCCTTTTCATTCTTGTACCACCTTCAAGACTTTTTACGACTTCAATTCATTCATTTTTTCCCCACCAATTTTCTTTTACGTTTTCTTTACGATTTTACTCTTATTCTTCGGTTTTTATTTTCTAGTCTTCTTCTTTAACGCCCGCCTTGGATTACTTGATTTCTATCTGACGATTTACTTACGAAATATTTCCTCCAAAAAGACACTAATACGTGCCTTGTACTTTGATGAAAATCACTCCGACCAGACGACCTTGACCTTGACTGCAGTCTTTTATCCCTAGATAACGTCGACAACTATCAGGAAACATCCTGTTCTGCATAAACAGGAACAGTGTTTCTGAAAAGTTACCTGCCAGACTCATGCACGGCGGTCGAATCGGCGTCTAACAAGGCCGTAATAGTGGCCATATATATTATATATTCTACCTTGACGACACTACCATACTCCTCCGAACCAGGTCATTAACTACCCGTCTTGTTTTGATCTTGTTTGTTCGCTTCTTGTGTCCCCAGCGATTATCCGTTGTCCCCCCCCCCAGCAATATATATCTAGGATTGATATCTTAGCTCATCCATGATAGCTGTGAGCAAAGGAACTATAGAGAGGTCGTGAAGCTCACACCCCCCAGAAGCTTGCAAGCTGTAGAGCAGTGGTGTCACAAACCTTTTATTTATTTATTGTTTTCCCCGTTTATTATTTTGACTATTCTGAATCCTTCCCAAAATGTCTTCTTATTCGCCACGGACGCCTTCCCGCGCCCAATCTGTGGCTTCTGGACGAGTCATATCATCTTCAGCCTCAACGTCATCTCACGCACACTTTACTAGCGGCATTCGCTTGGTGCCCTACATACCACCCAAAGCATTGGATGACAACCGTAGCCACAGATCATCTGTGAGTTCGCAGTTCAACAACGCCAACGTGGTAATTGAGGGTGAGACACAGCTTGACTCGGAACACGAAGAGGCTGATCTTGAGCGTGAATTTGAGCACGAGCGCCAGCACGAGCCCTTTGGACCCGAGGATTTGGAAGACGACGAACATCACCACATTGATGACGACGAAGAGTATAGCGACGGCAGCGAGTTCGAAGCCCACAGTCAGCAACAGCGGCGGCGCATAGAGTTTTATAGACAGCAGAACTTTCTTCGACCCCAGCAGCTCCATCCAAACGACGCCGACATGTCATTTGCTTTCTCCGATGATATTGACATGGGAATGGAAATGGACCCGGGCATGGAGTCGTCTGAGCCATCTTTTCGTCCGATTAGCTCAGGCTGGCACACTTCTGAATTACTAGCCGACGAAACAGCTGCGACGGAAGCGAGTATGTCGAGCCAGTTTTCCACTACGGACGTCCTAGCTCTCTCTCAATCTGCCCAAGTTTCAGGGTCATCCACCCCCCGGCCAGCTTATGGAAATGCTACCCCTTCTACCCCTACCACTAACAATCGCCCATACACTTTGAACGCTTGGGCTGTTAATGCAGCAGTGCACAGCGACAGCGAAGACAGCTCTCCAGAGCCAGTCACAGACCATGGCGATCCTCCTAGTTTAGCAGCAGGAGCATCATCGTCGTTTGGACAGGACCTCCCGCCGCTGCCTTTGCCCCCGTTTGCGCCCTCGTCCACCCCCTCGGCGCCGCGCTCGAGAAAATCTAGCATTTGTAGTGAGAACCTGCGGCCCAGTACTGCGGGTGGAAAGAAGCGTCGCAACCAACTTATGCTTTCTTCAGATGGCAAGACCTTCTCGCTCGCGCCACTATCACCAACTTCTGTTTCTTCTTCTTCTTCTTACACACCGGCTCCCTTGATCGCTCACAACCCCTTCAAAGCCGCCACTTCGGAAGCGAAATCTCGTTCTCGTTCTCGTTCAAATTACACTCGTTCAAATTCAAATTATTCTTTTCAGTCTTCGTCCAACACCGTCTCACCAAGACCGTTGCCGTCGACTCCTGTCGCTCCTTTAATTACAAACCCCAAAACTATCAAGTCGGCTGCTACTGTTGCTGCCATTCCTATTCCCAAAACCAACGCCGCTACGCCGTCTATCCGTACAACCTCTGCGTCGGCAAATTCAGTCCTTTCCTCATCTCTTGATTCGTCTGCTTCCAGCACTATTCGCCCAGTTTTTGATACTTCCCACCTGGGTTCCAGCGCATTGTCGTCGCCCCCGACCTCCCGTTCCGCTTCAAGCTTGCGCCGCTATTCCGACGACGCCTCGTTCGCCGATACTCGCGCTACTACACCCTCAGATTCGCTTTTGCTGTCGCCTACCTATTCGTTTACCACGAGAGGAAAAGCTGCCGTTGCTGCCCCCGAAGCCGCCGAAACCGAACAAAGCTTCTCGACGTCACCACTGCCCTCCACTGCCTCTACCTGGCGTCGCATGATCGGTGGTTTTCGCCAGGTTCCTCTTAATACGCAAGAAATCAAGACTATTACCACTGTCGCTACCACTCAACCTCCCACCACGGTGACACAATTCTCATTTGACACCGCTGCTGTTGATCTCGAATCGCCTGTTTCCGGTTCCGAATCCCCCTTGCACAAGGACACTCTCATCGTCGCCAAGCGCAACTCTGCTGCTTCCTCTTACAAACAGACACAACTCGAATTGCACCACTCCAGTTCGCACGCCCGGCAGACGTCTGGATACCCCGACTTGCACGAAAAGTCGTCCTTCCAGTCGGAGTCCACCCTTTCGGAAACCAGCAACTACAAAGTATATACACGATCTAGCTCTCCGCCTGTTCCGGAAGACGACACTCTAAGTCTTGTGCCATCTCTTGATTCCAACACCAATATCCAGATTCTTGGTCAATCCTCACCCCCTGCTTCTGTCACCGATCACGAAAACTCTCTTCACGACGACGACCTTGACGTAACCGTAACATATAGTGACGACGACGATAACTTTGTCGTTCACAACGTTTCTGAACTTCTGCCTTCGTCTTCTCCGCCGCAATCGCTTCCTTCTTCACCAATTGAGTCTCAGCAGACCCAATTCTCCCGTGACACGCTTGACACCCCCGCGCGCACCGTGCAGCCCGAGTTTTCTCAGGAAAGTCTGAGAGTCCAGCCTTTGCGTCCTTCAGTCAATATTACTCCTGCCTCCCGCCCACTGTCCGTTTGCTCCGAGGTTATCAACGATCAAGACAACGAGCACGTACGCCACGCTCCTTCCCCCGATTCGCTTCACAGCGCTTACAGCCTCGAAACCGTCGAGTCTCTGCTTGCGACGCCGGCGGCGCTCTATATCCGCCGTGCCTCAGTCCTTGAATTATCTGATGGCCACGGCCCTGGATCCCCATCAACTTCTTACCAGTCTCTTCTCCTTCCTTCTTCCTCCATGTCACAATCACAAGACCAATGGTCCAACTATGCTGGCGCGTCCAGCTCCGCTGGTCCTTCTGAGCTCGGTGTCTCGCCTATCCAGGCTCACCCGCACAAGTGGAGCGATCAGCTTTCGACCGTTATGTCTGAGACGGAGCCATCATCATCCGCGCCGCATTCGCCCATCTCCAGAAGTGGGTCCATGGGCTCCTTTGTCAACTCACACGTCGGTCGCCGCAGTGGTGGTGGCTACGCTAGCAGTGCCAATTCTCGTCGCATGCCCAGTATTTCGTCTTCTGTCGCTGTCAACCTTGAAAGTGGTGGTAGCAGCACCTACTGGTCTCATTCAAGAAGTAACAGCGCCTCTGTCGAACGTCCTACGCCTACTTACCAGCGGTCTCCTGGCCCCAATATCATCAACCACGTCGATGAGTACGGTGATGGTCTTGGCGAGTTGAATGCTCTTCAATCGCGGCCATCCCGTACCCGTTTGGGTAGCATGTTTTCAGGTGTTTCATCTGATCGCAATCTGCACTCATCCTCGAGCGCGCGTTCACACATCATGAACGCAACATCTTTGCCCACCTGGGCTAGGTACGTACACACACAAACACCAAGGTCACGCACGCATCATAAAGTGAACATGAACATTAACAGATATTGATTTTAGACTATACTACGGAAGTGGTGAACGCCGCCCCTTGCCGCCCCCTTCCGAATACTCCGAGATTGACAGCCGCCCCACATCCCGTCTTAGCAGAGTCGCCAGCTCAGAGTTCTTTCCCTTTGGCCGCCGAAAGCAGAGATCCAACACTCAGGGAACCGGTCCTCGTGTGCAGACTTCTATATCCGAGGACGGCGCTGTGGGTCTTACGCAAACTCACTCTGCACCCGCTCGCCGTTTTAGCATCCGCGCACAACTCCGCAAGCAAACCTCTAGTATCTGGTCACCGCACTTGCGTCAGGATCGTCGTACAATCTTGAACCGCTACAGCAGCATGTGGGACCCTCCATCGGTCGCCTGGTATAGTGGCAGCAGCTTCATGAGCAGTCGAAACATCCAGGTTGTCAGCTTCATCCTTGGGTTTGTGTTTCCCTTTGGTAAGTCTTTCCTTTACTTCATTCAATCTAATCATACCGTAACGCAAACATTTGTGTAGCAATCTCTCAAAACATTGGAATGAACCCAGCCGACTAACATGTTTTATTTTTTTCCCTTGTGTAGCCTGGATGATTGCCGCCTTCCTGTCACTTCCCTCTGTCCCTCCTCACGTTAAGATGATGGAGGAGGGCCGCGGCAGCACCGGAGATGTCGCGCACATGGATGACGATATTGTGTCCTCGCAACTACACACTGATGAAGCCTATCATTTGCGGATGCTCGAGGGTGCTCGTTGGTGGCGCCGACTAAACCGGTACATGTCCGTCGTGGGCCTCATGGTCGTCGGAGCTGTTGTCGCCTTGATCGTCATCGGCGTGCAATGATGATGTGATGATATTATTTCCACTTTGATTACCGGATAATCCTCTCTTCATCCTTAATTTCTCTTCTTCTGCTTCAAGTTGGCTTTTAATTGCGTGTCCTGTTTCTTCTTTATACTCCCTTTTTCTTGGATACCCAGGTTTCATCCAACTTTTTTTTCCAATTCTCCCTCGTTCTTTGGAGAACTTCCATAGACACTTCTTCCCGCTTACATCTGACGACGGGCACATCGTTGGATGTCTTCTCTGCAGCACACGCTTACACTCCCTGCCTTGACTTCTTCATCTTTTATTCAAATTGACCATCCCTTTTTATCTTGATACCAATTTACTGTCTCTGCATATACCTCGGGATATCTCTTGTTTCTGGTCTCGCTCCTCTCGGCGTAACTGGTTCACTTTTTGTGCCGGTAAAAAAAGGTACATACTTTTGGATCATGTCCCATATTGGCAGCCAAGGCCATGTCCATCATTCAAGCATAGTCGTTTCACCGTAGTCTAGCCTAGCGTTTGCATTGTATACCATCTGTGTTTGATGATCTTTTACTTCCCCCTTCTCTTCTCTGTTGTGCGTGTCTCAATATCGTGTTTTTTGTTTTGTGACATGAATCGTTCAAATTTAGTATTTTTAATACAATATAGCTATTGCACAGGATCACATGCCTCTCTTGTTCAGTATCCCATGATTTCCCCATATCTACATCACATTAATTGGCTTTCTTGCTACGGGTAGAGGGTTTCAGGTCTGCCTTGATCTCCTCAACCATCTCAGTGACATCCTTCTCGAGGTTGTCGTGAACCCCCAGAACGGGATGAGTTGATGAGATGCTATCAGTGCTGGCAGTTCTCGAAAGAGTAGGGCGTTTGCCAAAGAAGCGACCCTTGGCCTGGCGGACTTGTAGCTGCTTCCGAAGGAAGCCCTTGGCGGGTGATGCGAAAAACATGATGGCCGTGAAAACGGCAATGATAGCGAAGAAGTAGAGGCGGCGCCAAACCTCGAGAGAATCTTGAAATGAGAGAACAAGGAAGGGAACAACAACGAAAGAGAAAATGAGGTGGGTTACCACAGGGCAGATGGCATCGTATATCTTCTTGTTTGGGGTCGGTTCTGCGGTTTGAGGGTCGAGGAAGAAAGGACGAATGTAACGGCGAAAGTCTAGAACAAAGTGTTAGAGTCATGTAATTAGATAAAGCTAACAACTAACAGGATGTGACTTACTCTTGGCCGCAGTCTGGATGAATGACGCTAGGATGAAACTCATATAGTAGCCGGGATGGAAACCGTGCCAGAACGCACTAGTACCAAAGGTCATCATGCTGGCACGAAAACCAGGCTTCTTACCACGAGGCGTTACACGCAGGTAGATATAGTTCCGGAGCCACTTGCTGGTATTCATGTTCCAGCCACCAAGATAGGCACGGGGGTTTTGTGCAGTCTCAACTGCAAGGGGATCAATGTTCTGGAGTCGGTTCCAAGACACCTTTCCAGTAGTGGGGTCAACACCATTGTACCCTAAACCGGCGAGGATGCAAGCTCCCTCAGTCAACGTCCAAACACCGTAGTACTTGGTACGGGCAGTGAATCCGACTAGATACATGTACCAGATACGCTTGAGGAATCCATACTCGAGGTACGAGTCCTCTAACAGCACATGGGGATAGTACTTGCCACCCAGAAATACAAAAGTACCAATCCAGACAAGGCCAAAAATCGCTTTGGTAGTAGCTGGACCACCACTACGGGGAATCTTCCTTTGCTTGCGAACAGGAGGGCGCTTAGCAGGCTCGACGTTACTGGGTACGTTGAACATTGAGGTGTCGACCCACTGGCGGTACTCAGAGTAGTCAAAGGCGGGACCAGCAAACAGCGAGGGGAAGAAGAGAACATAGCCGGCAAAGTCGAGAAATGGAGGAAGCTCCATCAGCATGTGATCACGCTGGAAGTCTGAAAGTTGGTCATCAGGAAGCTGACCATCGGCTATATTCCAGCAGAATGCGTTGAGCTTCATGACTAGGACCATCTGGGCACCGGTTACATCAACAGCTGAAGGCTCATTGGCAAACAGACGCAAGAGGTGACTGTAAGAGAGGTGACCCATCAAAAATATGAAGCCAATCCAAGGCATAAACGGACTGCCGCGGAGGAAGTAGGCAATGGCATAAGCTCCAACGGAGCTGAAGCCAAGAGTCAAGACTCCATCCCACAGATCGAACAATCCGACAAGATAGAATACCGAAACACTACATTGGTCCAGAAGTGTTAGCAAAGCTTGGAGAGAGCCTATAAACAAAACTACGTCATGGGAACTTACGCGATTGTGAAGACGTTCTTGTAGGCAGGCTTCTTATCAGGAATTCTCTTCAGGAGACCACAGAGAGGATATGACAGCAAGAAAGAAAAGATGAGCTTTACTAATGTAGACGTAAGCTAATTATCACCAATATGCTAGAAGTTGTAAGACAACAAGTTTGACCACGAAAACACTTACGCTCATCGGAAGAAGCTCCGATCGCAGGAGCGATGACTCTGAAGGCTATATAACATGTTAGAACGTTTGTGATAATTCTACATTTGATAAAAAGTTTGATCCTTACGTTTGTCGACAAAATCCAACATGATGGGCAACACGCTGGAATGCAGCGCGGTGATTGTCGATGACTATGATATGGAATAGAGAAAGTGGAAGAAGAATAAAAAGAGCCCAGACTTAGCTACTTGGCTTCATTGCTGTCTTTTTTGTTTCAGCTGGGGGAAGCTACCTACCTCTGTAGCTAAACAAGAGTAATTACGCCCGACAAAATGCCAGATGAAGGGAAACAAGTACAAAAGATATATAAGGAAACTACGGTTGACTTTTATTTGAGTTCCATAAAACTCAAAATCTGAAATGCTGAGCTTTCACGTGCAATTCAACATAAAAGTAGTAAAAAAGGTTCTCTCACCATTTGTGTTGAGGTTTGGTCGAAGCGGGTTCTCGTTGATCCTGCGCCACCAACAAAAACACGATAAATATCAGTCTCCAGTTTAGCTTTTGCAACTAACTACTATACTTAGGTCTCAATTGTACAAATTCTCTGAAATTATTTACTTATTTATTTGCTATATGTATATGTAGGTGTGCAATCTTGCAAAGCTAGTTAGACCTTGACATTTAGGCAAACGTCCAAGATCAAATGATCTGCCACTCACATGTCCGGCCGTCTGCACATGCCACAACTCACACTGGTCAAAAATGTGACACCCCTGATGACATCAGCGTCATGCAACAGAGATGCTACCACCAAACCCAACAACCCACAATAAAAACTTTATTATAGCATTAAACATTTGCTAGCACTTCAAGTATGGAACATTGCAAGAACTTGATTATTATCTTGCGCACGAAACGTACGCATGTACTAAACGTTAAATCTATAAGGGGACACGAGTTCTAGACATTGACATAAAACACTTCAAGAAAGGGGAATAGCAAGCAGAAAAAATGGCCATGGGAGAGCCCACTAGACAATACAACAAGCCTGGCTACAAGCCGCTAGCCATTGGTCGAAGCCTATGATATGTTTCATAACATGCTTTTTAGAAGGAATCAAGGACGGCTGGGTAGACCAATGGATATAGGCATGCAAAAGACAAATTGCTTTCCACTTTATCTTATACACCACCACACATATACATGGGAATGCATACACCCCCCATACTCATATAGGCACATCAATGGAGCGCGTCTATGAGTTAGCATCACGGTTGCTCTGGGAGCTAGCGCTCATAGTGGGGCGAGCAGTGGGCAACGACATCTTGCTGGCGGCACTCTGGCGGACACGGGCCCAGGCATAGACCAAGCCGGCAACGAAACCAAGGAAGATGGCCGAAACACTACCAAAAGTGACTGGGGCGGAGAAGAAGACCAGACCGGCAATAGCAATGGGGAGCTTATTCAGAGCACCAACCATAGAGTAGGTAGTGGACGAAGTGACACGAATGCACCACGCCGAGCAGTACGAGATCAGAATGGCACAGATACCAGAGTAGACCATGCCGATCATTAGGCTATTACGGGTCTCGACGGGGAAGTTCTTAGCCAGGTTCTCGCTCGACCAGTCCTCAGCGATCAGAGACAGGACAACTAGAACGGGGATGGTAAGAAAGTTGTTGTAGAACATGGCTATAAAGAATACATGTTAGCAAGTCTTGCTATTTTCAAGCGTTGGGGCGCTAAAGTGACCTACTGTCCCAGTCCTTGAAGTTCATGGTCTTAATGACCTTCTTCATGGCCAGCACGTACAGAGAAGTACAGAAGACGTTAAGGGTCATCCAGGCGTAACCGGCGTTGAGGGTAGCCATGGCGTCAACAGCGGCGGCGTCCTTGACCTCGCCGCTGATGGCGTGCTGAATATCAGCCCAAGCGGCAACGACAGATGAAAGGACCATGAGACCAAAAGAGAGTAGAGCCAGAGGGGTGACATTGCCACCAAACCAAAGGACCTCACCGTAGGCGATAACGATGATAGTCAAGTTCTTGAAAATAGTGTAGACGGGGACCGAGAGGAACTGCAGAGCCTTGATACCAGTGTAGATCATGCCGACAAGCAGGCAAGAAATGGGGAACCCTGTGGGATAGCAAATACAAAAAGATCCGATTTGGTTAGTAACACGTTTGGAAGCTGATGCCGTTACCCGTAATGGAGGGGTGGTAATCATTCTAATGCTGATCAGAGCAAGATAGAAGCAACTTACATCTCTTAGCCTTGGTCTGGTCGTAGGGAGCCAGGTCCTTGATGACGCCAAGCTCTTTGAGGCCGTAGATAGTACCACTGCAAACAATAGACTGGACGGCCAGGTAGAAGAGGTTCAGATTCCATGAGCTACCGGACACGACGTACTTGTTGACGACCGTCATGGACATGGAAGAGAAACAGTAAGCCAGGATAGAGACACCGGGGCTGTTATTGAAGCGCGACAGATCGAGAGGGTTGCTCGAGCGGGCTGAAGGACGACCGGAGACGAAGCCGTCCCGCTCGCCGTAGCCAGGCGAGCGCATCTCATAGTCTTCATTCTTCTTGTCCGACATGGTGGATGGTATAGTGATTGACGATTTGGATGGTACCGAAAGCGAAGATGCTTGAGGTTGAGGTTGAGATAGACTCTGGCGATCCGGGGTGGTTGACGAAAAGAGGGAGGGGGATATACACGACTGGTAAAGTAGAAGTGAAGAGCAGTGCCACGGCCGCTTGGTTGTCCCTGGAGACGATATGTGTGGACGGACAGTGGGCGGGAAATTGAGGAAGGGTCTAAAAAAAAAGAGAGTGGACAGGCCTACGAGATGCCAAAGAAAAAAGGAAAAAAATATATATACCAATTGATATGATGCAAGTGTGTGCCGAAGAAGAGAATAAAAATTAAACGAAGAAATGAATTGTGGAAGTAACAAACCAAGGGATGTCTGAGCTCGTAAGAGTTTTTGCGTCCTGGGATTACTCTTCGCGATAAAAAAAAAATTAGTTTCGAGAAATAGGGAACTAATCAGCAAAGTATTATTCGCGGCCAGTCCAATCTTCCAATCATACTTGCTTCATCACCTCCTTCAGTGGTGGAAAGTGCTCTGACAGGGGGGGCAAGGCTGGAAATCATATGCGGATGGACTGGACACGTAGTTATCATTCTCCAGTCAATATCAATGTTATTAACTTAATCGTTCTGATGTCTGCAACTAAATGCATATTCAATGGGCTCTACCACACTACCATATATGGATTTTCTGTAAATCATATTTTTCTCATAGTTGCCCGATTTTTTATTTTACAAAAAGTCAATAATGCACGACAGCGCCAGTGCTTTTGCGCTAATATCGCCAGTGAAAGCGACGCGTCTAAGTCCAAGAAATAGGCCGCGCCGACCATCTTTACAAGGTACCATCGTTAGTTCAATGTAATTGATTTGCTATTAATGACTAACAAAGAATACCAAAATTTGACCCCTGGTCTTGTTGCTTGTCGCAATGAACCCGCAGCCCCCTTACTTATGCATATTTTGTTCATTCCATCGGCTTCATGCTTGCGCGCTGGTGCTAATTGACCTCGAGTCCTTGGCAAAAGGTTGTGTTTTCTTTCACGATTTCTCACACTGCTTGTTTTGGAAGACCCTGTCAAGCAGATCACATCGAAAAGAAGGCTTCTATTGTCTATCAACGTCGTTCTCGAATATCATAGCTTGGTATCATTGTTCTTGAAACCGAAAATCCGTGGGGCCTACGCAATTCTCTTTACCGGTTAATATTAACAACATCTTTCTACATGTCAATGTCACGTATATCCACAAAATGAAGACTGTAAAATAAAGCAACAAGGGAATTAAAGTTCTGGTCATTACTCATAAAGATATATATATGTCAGGGAATGGGGTGGAAGTCTCTTCATTCTATTACACCATCAACCATGTCAACGTCCTCACTGTCCATTTTCCCTTTACCTTTCGTGGACATGTCCGCCTCGATGTCCCGTAACTCCTCTTCCGATAACCCACAATCTAGGGTCAAAGGATAGTTCAAATGTTTCCAGTCCTCTAGTTCCTCCGTTACGGACCGCAACCGATCGCGCACGCTCTCAATAGCATAGCTTCCTAACAAAAGACGTAGGGGCGGGTACGAGCAATGTGCCAGCTGCCAAACCAGCTCAGAACACTTGACAGCGCTTGTAGGCTGTTTATCACCGAGCCATTGGACCATGCGTTTCGCATGTAGTGCTGGAGATGTGCTATAAGAGTAGGCGTTACTTCCATGTGATATTAAAAAGTGTCCCCACGTAGGGAGCGGGTTAGCCTCGGAGTTTGGGTCCTTGTCGTCCCGGCGTACTATGCCAGGCTCGACTAATGTGGCCTTGACATTGAATGAGTCAGTTTCATAAAGCATAGCTTCAATCAACCCTTCAACGGCATACTTGGTCGCACAATAAGGCCCCAACCCAGGAACACCCAATGCTCCGGATGTTGAACTTAAAATGAGATAGCGTCCGCCATTTTGCTTCCGGAAGTAGGGCAGGGACTCTTGGATTATGTGAACGGTTCCCATAAAGTTGGTCTCAAATTGGTTGCGAATCTCGTGCTCATCTTGATCTTCGCAGGCGCCGATTACACCGTAGCCTGAGCAGTTGGCAATGACATCGACACGTCCAAAATGATCAATAGTCCGACTGATAACGCGGGAAACAGAGTCACGAGCCCGGACATCGCAGAGAGTTCCTAAGCAATTGTCCAGTTGGTTTTTCATGACCTCTAGTGGAGTTTCATATATACGTCCCACAGTTGTTACTTGGTCTCCGTGGGATAGGGCGGCCTTAACCACAGAACGGCCCATATGACCAGTTCCACCAAAGACCTTTGAACATTGCTAGTTATTATCAGTGCTATTAAATCGAAAAGGTTGACACAAATAGGCAAAGTAACATGAATCGGATATCAATCTTACAATCCAAACTAACGGCCTCTTGACGCCGGCTATATGAGGCGGATCACAACTTGCTGGCAGTTGGAGCTTGGTGCGAGGTGAAGTATCCGCTACTCCTGTGATGGAAGAAGCTTCACTGAGAGCATCCATGGACAGTCGGATAGAATCTGATAGAAAGAAATTTTGAAGTTTGAAGAAATTAAAAATAGAAAGTGAACATAAAAGTGTGAACTGTGCGCCATGCTCTTTATTGTGAGTACAAGCATAATTATTGCTAAGCTGGCATGGTGTCAATATACTTATGGCCTGATTTTATTTTATTACGCAGATAACTAGATAAACCCTTATGCTCAGCCAGACAAGCTGGTAAACAGGGTATACATCCCTTAAACTATTATCAAGTATAAACTCTGCATAGTGTGTTGCTGCAACACACACACACACACAAGACAATATGCTGGTAGGTCAAGGAATTGCATTGACAAGTAGTGTGCCATGCTGAGTATATAGAACGCATATATAACGTGAACATATGAATTGAATTTAACAGAAAACCAATGTTTCTATCTAGTTGACTGGGACAAGAAACTCCTCAACATATTCCTGGCGGTACTGGTTCGTATCAAGCTCTTTTGCGCGGTTAAGTGCAGTCCACTTGGGCTCGTCCTTGAAGAGTCTCATGGCATGAACGTACTGCAAATTCCGTTAGTATAAATATGTCTGATGTGTATTCGATACCACTCCTTACATTAGATTCATCAGTTGTAAACCGGTGGTAGATACCAGCAGGGAGGATGATGAGATCGTTCTACGACAGAGAATGTTAGCGAAATGATATATCAGATATATAAGTATACCTGTGATACCACGGTGACAGTGATAAAGCTATCAATAGACATATTCTCACTCACCTCGACAAGCAGAATCCGAATCCACCGATCGTCCTTGCTGCGAACATCAAAGAAACCCTGACCACCACGAATGTACCGGATCTCCTCATCCTCATGTAAATGTTCATGGAAAAAGCTCTTCACCTTCTCCTCATACATAGTGCCCATCTTCTCAGGTGAGACGAATACCTCATCGCGGTTCTTGTATCCACGCTCAAGTGCCAGTTTATCAACCTGCTCAACGTTGTCGTGGAAGAAGTACAGGACCCCAAGATCCGCGAGTTCTTTTTCACTGACAACTTGACCGGAATCGTGGGGCAAACGCTGGTCTCCCTGAAGGTGCAAGAATGGCAAAGTTAGTAAGGTGATGTGACCCTCATTACTCGCCGACTAAACTAATGGATCGTACCTCGAGATTGTCGTAGTAATAAGCTTTCATTTTTTGTATTGAAGAAGGTTTCTTTTTAGTGGCAATTAGTAAATTTCCAGGAGTTTTTTTTTTTTTTTTTTAGATAAACAAGTCTAAAATCAAAATCGCGATCGCAAGTCTATCTGATATTGGAGGGGAAAAATCTAGATGGGGCCAATGCCTACCCTTAACCCGGATCCAAAAATGCGGTAAAATCGCGGATTCTAGAAACTTTGCTGACGCTTTCTTGGTAGTGAATGACGCAAAACTAAAGGTATGCCATCCCATAACCATCACATGGTGCTTCTTTCATATGCTGTATTCACTGAATCATAGATGACATTTTGACCATCAAATCAAGCCGAATTTTATACTTGCACATAAGCCACCCTTCTGCTACCATCCTTAACTAAGAACGATGAACCCAATTCTTTGATAATATATAATATGTAAGATAAATACGGCCTAAGATCCTCAAGGTTTCTGTCCATCTCTTAATCTCATTTCCAAATAGATATATGTACAGCATATCACTCCAAATGCCTAACACAACGTATGGCTCTTTGTCATATAATCAAACAAAGCAAAATAAAATACAAATCTTCTACTTAACCCATAGCACTACAACTGATGTAGTTCACACGCTTGCTTAACTAGCCTTACATGTCCCCCGCCTTTACCACTGCGTAGATGACTTAGAGCTCAGATTACGCCGAGATCTGCAATGTCAACCGGACCAGCTCTACGACCATGTGCTATGTTATCAACGGCATCCATTCCCCCAGTGGCCTCGTTCGCAGGTGCACCATCAAACATCCGAACCCACCATGATGGAGGGTCAAGCGGCCGCTCATTATTGTGCATGGCCGGATACAAGTCATTGAAGAAATAAAGAGCATGACCGATTATAACACCCAGAATCTCATCCTTTGGTACTCGGCCATGAACCACCAAACTGAATAACATCAACACCCAGGGAAGAAACGGAGCTGAGAACACCAACACTCCAAGGAATCCGAGTTGCGATTCGGGGTTACGCCGTGACCAAATGTAAACGAGTGTCGAGGAAAGAGGATGACCGAGGAAAGGCATCGAGACAAATGGAGCCAGGGCGATCAATCCAATCATGGCGCAAAATATCATCCATGCGAATCTAGCTGGAGACCGACCGGAAGATTCTTCAAGGAGGCGGGCATAGCGTTGGAGGAAATAGACGTTAAAGATGAGATCGAGAGACAGAGGGCCGAAGTAGACAAAAGATGATAGTAATCTCCAATACTTTTGGGAGGAATAGGTTAGCATCTCTGATCCAGCGAGACATTATATAAAAGCGGACTTACTTGGTGTTTCTGAAAGACTGCTCTATAGCTGAAGAAGAGCTGGAAAGGCGAAAACACGCCACATTGAACAAGAGCACTGGTGATGAATGTCGCCGCCGTCCACCAGCGAGTGCATGCTGGCGTCTCCCAAAACCACTCTGCAAAAACAAAGTGGGGGGCTTCGTCCATGATGTATGTAGTTATCGGTTTATATCGAATCGACGATCAGAGGGGTAATGTAATGACCCAAGTTATGACGACCGTGTGGTGAATTAACAACATGGACCACAGTATCCAGGTTTTACTATGAATCCGTGACGTGATATAGATCCCTGAGAGGTGTAGCCGGACAAGGTACTAGTATCGTTCGTGAATTCCGTCGCAAGTCGTTCTTAGTCTATTCGGGTCGAGATACAAGAGCAACATGTATAGTAATATAGATCAATATTATGTTCACAAAGAACATGAAAGTTATTATGTTGATTTGATTTTATCGTAAACCCTCTCAATAGAGTATGTGATTGAACAAAATTGTGAAGAACATAACAACGTGGAATTATCGTTTACAAGTTCGAATCCAAATTATGGAACAGAAATGCGCTGACGTAGCTTCACCTAATTATGGAGAATCAAGCTTGGGCGGTCAATCGTGGCAAAAACTGCGCATTGTTAAATTGATTTCTAGAGAGGTATTCAAGGGTCGTACTCAACCCTATGGACTATGAGAGCTTTGTGCTCCTTCGCGACGGTTGCTAGAGACAATCCACTAAATTTCAGGTTTTTTTTGTTTTCTTTTTCTTTTTTTTATGGAAGCAAGTTTGCGACAGCGCACAAGGCAATATCGTCACTCGTTAGAGGTTTTCAACTTTTGTGTCGTTACCTGAAGCCGTTTTCTTACTTTAATCTAATTTAATCGTTTCAATTGACCTCGCCAGGTCGAGATACCGACGATACAACCGAGATTTCTTTTTTTCTTTGTTCGACATTCATTCACCTTGCATCGCGTTGCAATCCTACCCGGCACGCGACAGTCTTCGAATTCCGCACATCCAGTTTCGGATTATCTTTGATGACATTTTGTGAACTTCAAGAGACGCCATTGTGTTCACGTTAGTACCTGAATATCCAGACAATTCAATTGTGTCATCTAATACAATAATTCTGCCAAAGCTGGTATACCGGAGGAGACCAACACCATGCCCAGATTATCGTCGGCACCACGGGTGGGAAAGCCGCCCAGACAAAGCCATGGGGTTCAGCGTAAGATTCGTCAAATCTCTTATAGACTGCTAGTCTCTTTGACTAACTAAACATGTTTTCAGCTGGTGATCCTGTGCCGTACAAAGCAAAGCGCCGTTACCGCCCCGGGACTCTGGCTCTTCGAGAAATTCGAAATTACCAGAACAGTACCAAATTATTGATACAAAAACTACCATTTGCGCGTTTGGTGAGTCGTTCTCTTACACTTTGAAATGTACTGGTTACTCTAGGAACTTACTAACTCCTATTTGCGTCTAGGTACGAGAGATAGCGATGCGTTATAGACCAGAAGACGAAGAAATGCGATGGCAATCACAAGCGATAATGGCATTACAAGAAGCTGCCGAGGCTTTCCTTGTTCATCTCTTTGAAGATACCAACCTTTGTGCTATCCACGCGAAACGAGTCACGATTATGCAAAAGGATATCCAACTAGCTCGTCGAATTCGAGGTGTATGGGGTGGTCTTGGCTGATTGATGGACTTGTCATCATGGTTAGCTGGTGGATCGTTGCTCTATTTGATCTTGAGACGCATGGCTTCCGTAAACTTGGCATTACCTCATATTTGCTTCTTGGTTCAGCATAGTCTTTTTTGTTTGGCGTTTGTCTTTTAATGGGCGGTTATCTATTTTCGGGTGGTTATAGGTGTTCTAGGCGTATGAGTTTATTTTTTGGGTTTCTGATCTGTTATTGGTCGCGGGGAATAATGATGGAAGCCAAGTCTGGTCATGGAATTGGGACGTTTGATTTCGATGAAAGGATAGATCTAAAGCTCTTTGGGCTTCTGAATAGGCTATGATTAAGTGTTGTAGAGTGGGGAGAAGGTCGTCTACATATTTTGGATGAGGCTATTTTTCTAGATCTTCGCACTGGTTCTCCCATGTAACACTACAATCTATAATCATGCTTGCATTATTCGGCATGTGATTATGCCGCAAAATACTCAATTGAGACATTGTATATGTTTATATATGTGGGATTCCGAACGCAGGAACGAACTAATGCGGCTGATTTTTAGCTGTTCGCCACGCGCTTCAATGTGTGGCGTTTGACATTGGGAAAGCCACCATTTGGAGGGATGTAAGCGAAATCCATGACGTCGTTTTCGGAATTTGACATCAACTACAGGGTTATATTAAGCCTCCATCTATCCATCTTCTCCAGTTGAATTTCATTTTCAAATCTAAACCTTGGACCAGAATACTCAATATCCTACATAAGTTGCAGAATGGCTACTGTCTTTGCTACACGACGTATCCTCTTTCGCTCCGCCATGATGCTTGGGGTTGGTGCTGCAAGCACTCATAAAGCTCGAAATATTTTCCGCATGGACTCTCTTGCGACTGGTGAAGTAGGAATATCTCTTTCAAGTAGGGCTGAGCGTACATCACGCCGATACAGGGACTCGGAGGCTGAGATGATGGGCCAAATATCTAGTGGTTGTGTGACTGGTAAGAATGTGATGCCCGGCATGATACCTTTGAAACAATGAAATACTGACACACTTTCATAGGGTTGCTCGCGGGTATCGCCGTGTCAATGATGTCGAAAGTTATAATTTTTGTGGCTGGTGCTATAGCTTCAACTTTGGTAGTAAGTTTCCATTATATCATTTGCTAGTCTAGAACAGTCAATATACTAACATATCACATTGCAGCTTGCTTACCGTCTGGGGCTCAACCCGGCCTCATTGGTTAAAATGCCCGAGAGATATAAGCCCAAGAATGTCATTCCTCGTATTTCCCAGAAGCTCCCTTTCAAAGCTGCCTTTAGCATCTCGCTCCTCATCGCTGCCTTTGGTCATATTTGAGAAATTAGAGCACTGTAGTTAGGGCAAAGACAACCGCTTATCTATTATACAATACATAATCTGGTATCAATTATCGACATAAAATGATATCATGGCATATCTCCAGATTACAAGGCAGCCGTCTCCCGCTTTAGCCAATCTAGAGTGATGGGGTCGTTTTGGAAACGGCCCTGCATCTTCTCATATACTTCGGTATGGATCCTATTGATAGCACACTTTTCAGTGTCCGTCAAAAGGGTGACGTCGATAAGACGGCGGCAGTATGGGACCATGGTGATAGTCTCAAAGCCAAGGAAAGGCTTGTCGCCAAAGCAGTGTGTAGTGGAAACCTCCTTGACAATGATCATGTTTTCGATACGGATACCGAAAGCTCCATCCTCATAGTATCCAGGCTCATTGGAGATCACATTGCCCGGGGCAAGGGCGACCTCTGCGTACTGAACGCGAGTGCCAATGCCGATAGGACCTTCATGGACATTGAGGTATGAACCAACACCATGACCAGTCCCGTGTCTGTAGTCCAGCCCTTCTTTCTATACAATCCCGAATGTGAGTCAACATGTCGACCTGGAACGAAGTTTAGAATCAACTTACCCAGAGAAACTGGCGGGCCATGCTGTCTAAAGCAAAGCCTGATGTCCCCTTGGGAAAGATTGCTAGACCTAGAGCAATATTCCCCTTCAACACTAAAGTGTATGCCTTCTTCTCGAAATCGGTGGGTGTTCCAAAGTGCAAAGTCCGAGTAGTGTCCGTTGTACCATCCAGGAACTGAGCACCCGAATCACAAAGGTAGATGGCATTAGGGTCAATGGTGGCACAGTTGCCGCGCTCTGGCTTGTAGTGAATCACCGCACCACTTGGAGAATATCATTAATACAACTTAACTGGAACCTCAAAGAGGAGAAAACAGATTACTTACTTGGCACCAGTCGAAGAGATAGTGTCGAAAGAAAGCCCGACAAACATGTCCTGCTCACTACGCAACTCTTCTAGCTTATCAGCAGCAGTAACTTCGTCGATAGTGCTGCCATTTTGAACAAGCTCATGTTCAAGCCAGGCGAAATACTTGATAAGAGCAGCACCATCGCGAATGTGACACTGGCGCATACCCTCAAGTTCCGTTGGGTTCTTGATGGCCTTGGTATCACCTACAGGACTTCTAACTTCATCAACACTTCCCTCCTCGCCAAATGCAAGCTGGAGAGCCCATGACGCTCTCTTAGAAATCAAGAAACGCTGGGGGATCTTGGAGTCTGAATTGCGAGACTTTTCGGCAAGCTTCTCACAGTCGGAAAAGAGGTCATCATAAGGCTTTATCTGAACATTGACGCTCTCGAGTTCTGGACGGACATCGGGCGAAAGTTTATGTTCATCAACATAGAGAGTGGCCGAGTCAGTGGTGACTATAGCGTAGGAAAAGAAGATAGGACAATACGAGATGTCAGCTCCGCGAAGGTTGAACAACCACGCAATCTCGTCTAGCATGGAAAGCACGATACCAGTAGCCTTCTTCTTGGTCAGATCTTCTCTGAGAGCAGTCAACTTGCCCTGTACATTCTTGCCCGCGAACTTCTGAGGAAGCACCTTGATAGGGCTGTTAGGGACAGCAGGGCGGGCATCACCCCAGATGAGGTCTACAAGATTTTCTCTAAGCGGAAGTAGAGGCTTTCCCGACGCTCTGGCGATCTGCTCTGACAGCCGACGAGCTTCCGGAGCCGAAAGAAGAGTGGGATCAACAGCAACAACTTTACCACCGGCAGCAGCCTCAGCGGTCCACTCTTGCCAAGTAGGAACATCCTGGATGCCTTGCTTGGCAAGATACCAATTTTCGTCAAGTTGTTTGGCAGCCTGGTTGAAATAACGGCCATCGGTTGACAGAATAGCTTTGTCATGAGAGATGACAGCACAACCGGCAGATCCAGTGAAACCGGAAATGAATTCACGACGGGCATGGCACTCTGCTGTATATTCGGATGAGTGACTGTCCTCAGATGGGACAACTTTGTAGATGGATGACGAGTCAGCATGGCTTGAAATGTATCTAAAAGAGTGTGATTATTCAGTCGAACAGATGTACTTTTACTTACTGTATACATCAACATCACGCTCCTTCATGGCCTGACGTAGGGCCGCCAGACGTGCGGAAGTGTTTACTTTGCCCTCAGCCATACTTGCAAATAGGCGAGTGGAGGTTGGGGAACAGAGGAAGGCTAGCGATGGCAAATGTGAAGATAATCTGGGGGAAAATATGGAACAGTTGATGAGCTTTGAGTGACGAGTTAATCTAACCTGTGCACGAGTGAAGGATGAATTTGTAAAAAATGACCACATTGCTTGAGTCTTGGGAAATGATAACAACAGTGTTGTGTGCCCTTTATGCCAATGCTCAAGTTTGTGGTGCAGAACGGCGTAGTTGCTATGCTAATGTATTTACCTACCACCCAAACCGACCGAAAATAGGAAAGTGGGTGCGTCGTTGAAGGAACATAGGTAGGTAAGTTAGAAGGTATGCACCTACTTGCTACCTACTTATAGATATACCTACTAATCTATCTTACTCGGTTTGGGAGTAGCTTCCTGTATCATCTGTTGAGATAACTTAAGATATGTTACTATTACTCTTAGATTTATGAACAACTCCGATATATTATCACTATAACCCTTCTATGTTCTTACACTGACTTGATTATGAATTTTACGGTTCAATTCCTAGTAATGCATCACTTTTATTGATCAGAGGCTAAGAATCCCTCCTCGCTTACCCAATTCTATGGGGCCTTGTTTGATGTCTAAAAAAGGAAGGTCCTCCTCATTGGTTGTTCCTTCAAAAAGAAGCCATGGTCGATACAGAACCATATATGCAATTAAACCGTATTCCCCTGTAATATAATATATTCCTGTATTGAAATCGTATTTTGCGTAGGCGGGGGGCATTTTGCTTTTGATAATGGTATTTGTCCTTTGAAATCTTGATGGGGAAATCTAGAGATCAGATCGTTTCTGACATGCCATATGATAATATTCAAGAATTGTGATTAACGATACTACAATACATAGCAAGAAATCTTAATTCGAACCATTCGTTGAGTTGAGCACCTTCTGTAAATGAAACTGGGTCTCCAAATAAAATTATGTCTTACCCAACTCCATGAAATTTTCACAAAAAATTCTTTACAATTCCATGACTTGTGCCAATTTACACTCAGATTTATTGCTCTTTGGTTGATTGACTTTCCTCTTTCTCCCTTGATCTCTTTGCTCCATTGAACTGTTGAATGTGCTGGATCTTTAATTTTTTTTTTGCTTATCCCCTGCCAACGTCAGAAGGCAGGCTAGAGATTCTCAGCGCGACACCATTCGTCCATTTCGAGCTAGACTATGTCGTGTACGCGTGAACGCTGTGGCATCCTTTGATTTCGCCATCGTCGTTAACTTGACTTTCTGCACATCGTAAAGAAAGAAGCTTTTAGAGCTGAAGACAAACATATCAGAGTTATTGACTAAGTACTTTTTGTCCTGCTCACCCCTCCCCCCCCCAGCCAGCCAGCCAGCTCTAGGATTCAGGAGAACAACTTCTAATCAGGGTAGAAGTGTGCCTACATGGGCCAGTATCATATCTTCGGATTTCCTTGGTGATCTCATATCACAATAGGTTGGGATCTTATCCTACGCGATCATCACATGTACATGAGCATATCCGGCTGTGAAGTACCAGTTACTAGAGTACAGTAGGAGACTGGTACCAAAGATATCCGTTATATCAAACTGTATTCATCTTTCACCTTGCTGTCAACTCTATAATTACAGAGTACGTCAAGATGGAAGCTATTCAATACCCTACGTCCATGGAAGACATTGAACGTGTAGGTAGATTGCATTGCATCATGATTTTGAGTTGTTACACGTTAAACCATATACATGGGATACAAAAGTACTGACATATTTGTATCTAATCTTCTAGCTTGTGCTGGCATTATATGATCCATCATCCATTAATTGCGTAGCTCAGATTCAGGCTACTCTTCATCGAGCTCAGAAGTCACCTGAAGGTTGGCGTATTGCCCATGATCTTCTAGGTAGACAGGATGAAAAGGTTCAGTTCTTTGGCGTTCTCACATTTATTGTGAAGTTGAACACTGAGAGGTAAATCACTGATAATAGACTGGCTTCTTAGGCTAGACAGTAACTAACATATTATGTCCTCGTTTTATCAGTTCATCCCTTGGTCCTAGTGAAGCAGTTGAACTGAGAGATACCCTTCTTCAATGGCTGATATCATATGCCCAGGAGAATACTAGCAAGTTGGTTCTCCAGAAGTTATCATCTGCTCTTGTCACATTTTATCTACGGTTCCCGAAGTATTGGGATCATGCCATCCGGCATATTTTATCTGCCTTATCCACCGGATCAGTCGACCTGTCAGCTATCGCAATCTCTGACATCAAGCCTTCACCTCAGGCTCTTTCCCTTGCGCTGATGTTTGCTTCGGATCTTGCCGAAGAGGCAACTAAGCTTGACGCAAATTCGACCTCAAAGTATGCTCGGAGAATGTGAATGTTTATGAGAAACGCTGTACTAACCGTGTCTGTTTAGCATTGAACTATTCAAGGGTCTCAAGGACAATATGGAAGATACGTCTTTCCTTGTTATGAGTGGTATCCGGCTTCATGCCAGCAACCCCGCCTTGCACCACAGCGTGGCAGAGACAAGTGTCAAGTGTTTACAGGTATGCTCCTCGTAAACTATCAGATTGTTAAATATCAAGAGTTACCCATCACTGACACATAATAGGCATGGGTATTCCTATATCAAAAGTCCTTGCCCAAAGAGTTGGAAGTCCAAAATGTTTTCCGTTCTCTGATTCTTACTGTTCTTGAGATGATGACAAACACTCACCAGCAGTATCCTGCAGCCATCGAGTTCATGGTGGAATTACTCCAGTCAAATTCTGATCTTCCTACCATGGAGCATTATGATGTTGTCTACAAGTTTGTCTTGGGCCCGATTGGACAGTCGTGCTACTCTAATCTTCTTGCTAGAGATTTTGACTTTGAGAATGTTCAGTATGGCCAGCTTGTGGTATCTCTAGCAGACTCCCAGGTTACCAAGATCGTGATGGAAACTGGGGATCAAGAGGCGCAACTTCTTGAGATCTTGAGCGGGTTATTGAATACGGAAGGCTATCCGGCCGTTGATGACAAATTGTTTGTTCCTGTCATTGAGCTTTGGTGCACCATTGCTGAGGCCATATCAGACGAAGGGTTGACGGTGGATGATGTCCCTAATGTTGCTATCAAGTATCTGGCAACGGTGTCGCAAATGGTTTGCCGCAAGATTGTTCTTCCTCCACCTGACGAACTGGCGGTCTGGGACTCCAGTGACAAGGATGCCTTTGCCAGTGCTCGTCGTGATGTATCGGACTTCCTTGAAGCCGCCCATGCCTCGCTTGGTAAAGAACTTCTCTCCTTCTACGGCCAGTTTATGTTGGAAAAACTCAAGCTTTCTCAGTGGCGAGAGTTAGAGGCGGTGGCTTACTCATTGGGTGCGTTCTCTTATTGTCTAGCACGAGATGACACCACGGACGATATTGTCTCGCCTATATTCTCAGAAGATCTATTTGCTCTTTTACATCCATCCAACGATAAAATGCCCCCTCGTTGCCGTCAAACTTGCATTGGCCTGATTGAAAAGTTGTCTGGCTTTTTCCAACGTCATGTCGATCGTCTTCCTTCAGCACTCACTGTGCTTTTTTCTGTCATTGGAGATTCAAGTCTTACCACTTCGGCAGCGAGATCTATCTACGAACTCTGTGATTCCTGCAAAGAAGTTCTCATGCCGGAAGCATCTGGGTTCATTGAGCAGTACCGATCAATGATGCGTGATCGAGTGGTAGAGTGCATCACTCTTGAAAGACTGGCAGGAGCTATTGCCTCGATTCTCCAAGCCATTCCAGAAGAAGCCACGCAAATACAATATGTTACTCAGATGGTGGAAGTGGTGGAGGCCGATATCGATCTGAGTTTGAGGCTGGTATCTGATACAAGCCTTTGGCAGATCTCTAATATTACGCGCTGCTCATCTCGCTGCTGTTCTGGGGTTGAGCGTCATGAACTAGCTAGCCATGTTGCTGTTAGGGCACTTAGATCATTGTTGTTCATGGCTCGTGATCTCCGTTCTGCCATTGACTATACTCGCTCGGATACTGAGGAGGTGGTTGTGTCACCTGACCTTCAAGCTCTACAGTCACGCCTCATGCAGATTCTCATTGGGATTCAACGGGCATTCTCTAACAACAGTGAGATTGTTGAGGGAATCTTTCACATCCTCCGAGTGGGTATTTCCGAGTCTACTCCGGGACCTTTTGTGTTCCCTGTGGACCAAGTTACGAACTATGTCGTTTCGCAAACTTTTGACACACCTCGTATCGGTCTGGTCATAGCCAGTGCTTGCTCACTGGCTAGCTCTCTTTCCCAACAAAAAGGCATCAATGCGGAATTCATTCTTACAGAGCTGACTAACTGGGTTATCAATTTGCTTGCTCGTATTCCTGGTAAGTCGTGATCAAATCATCTTGACTTCTAAACAATGAGCCCTCAAACTAACTTGAATGGAGACCTTGACGACGATGTTGAAATTGCCCAGAACTCCTTCAATTTCATTGAAAAGGCCGTCAATACCGTTCCAAACACATTGTTACTACTCAAGACTCAATCTCCTGAGCATCTTGACGTCCTTTTTACTATCGGTGTTAATGTGTTATACTCCAAGGAACCATTAGTTAAAACAGCGACACTTGACTTCTGGGTAAGTATCCCAACACTCTTGCTTCTCTATAGCTCTTCTAATCTCAATGCCCATTTCTAATAGGCTACTTTCTTCGGCCATCCCATTCCTGTTGACACGGGCAATGTGTACCGTGAGGCTGTAGATAAACTTGGTCCAAATGTTGTCAGAGCACTTATGGATAATGTTGGTGGGAATGCGTCTCGCAGCGAATTAGACAAGATCGCTCTGCCTATCAAGAAGATGTTCACTACTAAGCCTCAAGCCAAAGCTTGGTTCGAAGCTGCCCTCGCTAGTCCAGAGTTTCCTAGTCAGAAGGTTACCGATGCTGACAAGTCAATGTTTCTTAAGAAACTTGTTCTGTAGGTTTTATCTAGTTCTGTATCCTCCCTTAACTTTCACCTTACTAATATTTTCCTTTTCTTGTCTGGAAGTTCACGAGGCAACCGCAACACGAACCAAATCATCCGTGATTTCTGGCTGGCTTGTCGTGGAGCACAGTTTGCTTACGTTTCTTAGAATACCTTGTCGCCTTAATCTCTGCATTTCTGCATGACTTTACATCACATACATACCAGCATACATGATATATACCTAGACTTATTCGCCATCTCATAACTCATCTTTTGCTTCTTTGACAGTTCATCCGTATCTTACATTATCGTGTCATATATCTTTCTCTACTCGATGCTTATTCTGTGTATAGCTCAAAGGCCAATGGCAGTTCTGATAAGATCCATAGTCTCTGCTGCCCTCCTGCGCGCCTTCTCGGCACTCTTTTCTTGGACAAAGTCAACATACTTGCCATCATCCTCAGCTAATATGTGTTCATAACGGTCCTTGATGCCTCCAAGTTCCTCAATCACAGCATCCGAAACACGGGTTTTGAGGACCTTGAGAGATTCATTATGAAGGCCCTCAGCTAGTTCGGTTGACGTATGCTGAGCAGTATCAAAGGCCGACAAGATATCCAGCAAGTTAGATACACCCGGTCTTTGCTGAGGGTCATATGAAATGAAGTCTTCCGAGTCGGTCAATGAGGACATGATCTTCTTCTTAATGATCTCAGGGCCATCGGTAATAAGAATGCGTGACTTAGCATCGGGGTGTGATTTGGACATCTTTTGAGTAGGTGACTGCAAAGACATGACTCGACGTTCAGGAGCTACATAAGATGTGAGTCAATTGGTTTCAAAAGTGTGGACTAATCACTTACGGATTATTGCCTGTGGGTGGACAAGAATCTTTTGCTTGTAAGCGCTATTGAAGTTGGTTACACATTCGCGAGCAAACTCAAGATGTTGACGCTGGTCCTCTCCTACGGGGACATGAGTAGCACTGAAGAATTAAAGTCAGTCTCGGTCTCGAATCGAATGTGCCGTTTGTATAGCTAAGGCTTACCGGTAGATGAGAATGTCTGCGGCTTGAAGCACCGGATACGAGAATAAGCCCAGTTTCAAGGCTGCCCGAGCCTTTTCATCCTGTACATTGGCTGATGCTGATAATGACAGTTTTGACTATAATTATTTACGGTTAGGGACAAAAATACGGCATACACACTTACGATCAATAACCTCTACACACACACACACACACACCTTCCACTGTGTCATACGTGACAAGTAGCCCACTGACGCCGTGCAGCTCAAGATCCACATAAGCTCACTATGGGCGGGTACCTAAAAGTTTGACGTTATCAGCCAACTACATAGTTAATCTATTCGATTGGAGTATTAGATCATACCGAAGATTGGTAGAATAGCAAACAACGCTCTGGGTCTATGCCTGCCGCCAGTAGCGCAGCCATGGTTTCTCTTTTCGACAGACGCAGCATTTCGGCATTTATGGGAACCGTGATAGCATGAAGATCAACAACAGAGTAGAGGAGATCTGTAGACTCTGCAGGTTCATCTTGGAAGCGCACCCATTGCCGTATAGCACCAAGATAATTGCCAATATGAGGGATTCCCGTTGGTTGGATTCCCGAGAAAATGACTTTCTTCTGAGGTGTTGACGAATAGAGGCGGACTCCAAATGTTTTTAAGGAACACAGAATGATTCGTCGTAGAGCGACAGACGATGCCATGGTGAATTAATCTCGGTTGAATTCGCCACTCAATCTCAGTATCTACATGTATGAGATTGACTGTTCATCATTGGATTAATCCTGGAAATTGTTTTTGACATAGAAAGAAGTGGGGCATCAATAATTGCATGAACCCTGTGTCACTCAGACGGTGAACATTAATTTCTTGTTAAAAAAGAGTACATCACGAGGTACAAATACATGTTACTTTGGTCTTGTAAGAAATTTAATATACATTGATATGCGTGCTGTACTGACAGCACATGTTGTTCTAAATCATGCAAATGCAAACCATCCATACTATACAAAGGCCCACATTCTCTGGTTGTAATACCATGTTCATCCACAGTTCCCTCCGGCAGTTCTAAGCACTTGAAAGGGTGGCTTGTCTTTCGCCTTCCCAATCTAAGCCTCCTTCGACTTGCCATTGCCGTCACGGTAGGGGCGCAAAAACTTGGGCTGTTCGACAAGCTTCTCAAGCTTCTCCAAATCCTTGAACTTGTATGGCCGGTCTTGGGCAAAGTGTTCCCAGGCATGTTGCATAGCTTCCGACTCTGAAAGCTCCGCGTCCATAGTTTTCCCAACGCCTGTTGGATAAACATGGTTAATAAATGGTCTTTGAATACAACATACGTCATAGGATATATAAACTTACCAAGCTTGCTGAACTCCCAAACATTAGCCTTCATACCAACACCATAGAAAGCGTGCTTGCGAAGAAATGCCAGCCAAACTTGAACCACCTCCGGGTCTCCATCGCGAATCTGAATCAAGCGCCGCTTGGTCACACGTTCAAAGTTTTCTTGCGATTTCTTGAAGATGAAGTGGGAACGCGGTACAGTCCACCGCTCTGTAATCTGAGGGAGAGGAACCGGACCATAGGCCGCAAGGCCTAGATAGTATGCAGCACGTAGAGCAAAATCTGAGTAGAATTCCAATGGACGTAATGAATATGATCGGAGTTGGAGGTCGCAAGACGGAATTCCATATTTGGCAGTGCGCTTCATAGGTTTGAGGTAGATGGCTTGGACGCTCATAGGCAAACGCTTGATCTTTGACAGATTCTTTTCCTCCTTGGATTCATCTTTGGCTTTTGGAGTCACCTTGGCCTTGAATTCTTCGGCAAATTCATCAATCGGGATGTCGCGGCGGATGGACATTCCGGTAGTAGATTGGAGGTTTGATTCGGACCTGATTGAGGAAATAACGGTAGAAGGCTTATTCGTGATGGGTTCGGCATTGCGATTTACGGACTGGCTAAACGAGCGAACAGTTCCAGGGACCTGTCATCATGGCCAAAGTTAGTAACTCAGAGGTTCAGATGGCATGGTAGCAAGCAAATTGACCTACCAGCGATCGCCGCGCGGAGCCACCAAGGGCCCGCGACAACAATTGAGAGCAATTCATTTCCTTAAACCTCAATGGCTCCGCGTTTCTATTTTGTTAAAGGAATTCTCGTAAAGACGTCAATACTCATGAGCGAAAGAACCATGTGACATGACACTAACGGAGCAGAAAAAAAAATTTTAGGTGGGGCCAAGCTACAATATCAAAATACAAGGGGAACATCGATATATGTATATAAAGAAGATACTAATTTAGTGAAATTTTTATTCTAATTAATTGGGGTATCATAGCAAGTCATAAAAATCATAGTTCAACAAACAAATACCAAGTCCCATCCAGAGCAAAACCCATGAAAATGCAGTCAGCAAAACAAAAATGCAAAAAGAGACAATCACTACACGGCCTATTTGCCCCCTCTTCTGATAGCCTTGTGGGCCTTATATGAAGCCTTGCGGCCACTCGTCTTGGCTACTTGGATCTCGCTATATTTGGACTTGAACTTGCCCGATGCATGCTCAGTAGCGAGAATCTCCTCCGTGAAAGTACGCTGCTTTTGCTTGCGAGTCATACGTGCGCTATAATACTCAGTCGGGCCAGCAATGACTTCACCAACATGGCTATAACGCGGCACTTGCGAACGAAGAGACTGTTTCTTGTAGTGGACCTTAGGGTCGAAGGCATTCCGCAACCGCAAGAGTTGTAGGTCGCGTTTCAACTCAGGAGTAAGATTGGTCTTGGGTAAGTTGTACCAACCAGGGCCGGCAGTATCCGGCTTGTCAGTCTAGCGACAATGGTTGTTAGCAATGGACTTGATTAGAATGATACTAGAAACAATATTGTCGAGGTTTGATGCCATCAGAGTAACTATGAAAAAAGAAGAGTATCATATAAATGCAGATAGATCCACCAAAACGGAGATCGGCTCTGCCTCCACGTGCCTAAGCGGCGTTCCGTCATCAAGGGCAATTCGAATATTGGCAATGTGTATAATGAGGATCGATTTACCTTTCCCTTTGCTTGGGTCGATGGGGAGACAACCTGACGAACAGTGAGGTCCTTTTTTTCAGGTTCTGGGGCAGGGTGAGAAACCGCGATAGAAGCGGCAACCTTCTTGGTCGATTTTGTCAAATTCTCGCCAGAAAGACGAGCTTCTGCGGCCGACAAAAGTGCGTCGATATCAGGAACTAGAATAAAATGTGCCATAGTTGCCAATCGATATTAGATATACACTATGAGGAAAGTATCACAAAAGGACAAAAGATGAATTGGAAGAAAGTTTTTACAAAAAAAGAACCTTCAAGATTAGTTAATAAATCCGACAAGAAAAAAATTGCGGCTACGATAAGATAACTATAATTATTGCGGGGCTGTCTTATGTAATCATCTCTCGTTTAGGGTTGTATGTGCGTTGTTTTGTAGAGCTATATGCGTAAATGAGGTCATCTTACAATGCGCAACGGAGGTTTTTGAATTTAGCGTTAACTAATCCCTGCTATGTTTGAGGTAGCCCAATACTCCAGGTATTGCGCGGCGCAACATTCTCCAACACCACGAAAGGCAAGTAAGTTCTCTACTATATTAGACATTTCGGCACACCTCTGAATTCACAAATCCATCATTTATAGCATATTTTTGGATTCACTTCATGCCTAACCATTGATTTGTATTCTCATATACCATCAAACGGACTCACCAATTGTTTGCGACAACCAAAACTCCCCACCAATTAACCCAACTATCTTGACCAGGCCCTCACTGTCGCAAATATGGAAGATCAGAACACCAATGCTGAAACGAGCAATGCTTCTCGCGTCCAGGAGGCCGTGTATGATTTGAGCCTGGGAGGTCACTATGGTATGTTAGAATAACATTTACTAGCAGACAACATACACTAACAATGAATAGGCGCCAGCCAAGCGGTTTGTATATTCTAATCTGCTGACAGACTTGAATATATCTGACGTTTGTTTAGCTTGCTGCCCAAGGCTTCGCGCCCGCTGAACTGTATACTGGTCCTTGGGCTAATGTATGTCACCCCAACTATTAATCTCCAACTTTGACATAATTAACTAAATATAAACGTCATGTTCAGGTCCATCAAGGTCTCAACGCTCCATTCCGCGATGTTCTCACCACCTACTGGCAGCACACTATCAACCACCTTGAAACTGACAATCATGACTACAAGATCCACCAGCTTCCGCTTGCTAGGATTAAGAAGGTCATGAAAGCTGACCCCGATGTCAAGATGATTTCTGCCGAGGCCCCAATTTTGTTTGCTAAAGGCTGTGACATCTTCATCACTGAATTAACCATGCGGGCTTGGATTCATGCCGAGGAGAACAAACGTCGTACCCTCCAACGGTCCGACATTGCATCTGCACTTAGCAAATCCGATATGTTTGATTTCTTGATTGATATCGTTCCCCGCGAGGAGGCTGCTGCTAATGCTAAGAGAAGCACCACTCAGTCTGATGCCCAAGCTCAGGCTCAGGCCCAAGCTCAAGCTATGGTTAACGCTACCACACAGTCCAATCAGATTTCTGCCTCTCTTCCCCAAAGTGGATCATCAACTACGCATATGAACCCTTCTGAATATGCAATGGGCAACCATGGCCTCGGTGGCGAGGCTGATTATAGACAACCCGGAAATATGTATTCAGGACAATCCGGCTCTCAGTATAGTCAAACACAGCAGGGCATGTACGGTGATATCGATGGGATGTACTATGCATCAATTTCTCAACCACAGGTATGACCCAATTGTATCCGATTGTTTCTATCTGAACATGAAATCTAACAGTAACTACAGGGTCAACTTCCGCAAGAAGACTTCGAATAGATTTGGTAGATTCTTTGTCACTGACTTAGCTGGCTACAGAGACAGGATTGTAACGGACGCAGAAATAATGATAATTTGATATTTTGCTAGAAGATGCCAAAGAAATCAGAAATAAACTTAAGTTGAATGAATAAGGACGACGAGCACAGTACCTTGCGGACATAGACACCCACATGCTCTCATGTTCTCTGATTCATCATACCACCAAACCTCGATGAAAAGTTGGCAAGACCGGCTGTCCGCGTATTTGCCGCAGCCGCTGTTGCGCTGGCAGTGACCCTGAGAATATATTGTTAATAATCAAAACAAATCAACCGACAATAATAATGTTTTAGATTGAGGGACTTACTTTTCGACGAGCGTTGACCCACTGATTGGGTCAACACGTCCATACTTCTTGTTTCTAGTTGAGATGTCATAGAACTCGTCATGGTTGTCGCTCTGCATGAGATTGATAGTCTGCTGCAATTCGTCCAGGTTCTCGCGGAGCATAGCACCATTCTCAAGACTATCGACAAACTCAGTAAGGTAATGAACATCCTTGGCCAAAGCAGATACACCATTGGTGTTGATGTACTTGACTTCCTCTGAAAGAGGTAAGGCGAGGATCTTGTTTGCAGCGTGACTGAGAGCATCAAAATAGATAAGCTCCTTGATTTCACGGGGAAGGCCGAGGAGCGTTGAGTTCATGATGTTAGAAAGATAAGTTGTCAAAGTTTGCATGTAATTGCTAGTCTCTGTAGGAGGAGCTGGAGACATCCTAGATGGGGCATTTTGAGTTAGCAGGAGAATGGGGGGTTTGTGGAATAAAAAGACTTGTTTACGTACCAGTTGTACTCGGCAGTGTCGACTAAGTCATCTATCTTGGAATTGACAAGCTCAAAGATGCGCTTTTCAGCGCTCTTTTTATTGCTACGGAATTCTTCAGTAGCTTTGAGAGTGACAGGACCACCAGCTGATGTTGACGAGCGAGCTCTGATGAGAAGCTGTTCCAATTCATGGCAAGCTATCTCAAAATGTTCCAAATTGATAAGAATTTGTACAATCTGTCCAAGATACTGAGAACTCAGTTTTTCAACAAGGGAGCGACAGACTTTTTCGACTAATAACTCGTCCAGGGCCTACTGTAGTGTCAATATTGAATTCAGATATAACTTATCTCGTTATCCGTCACATACCTTTCGTAGTGTTTCGTCTATCAAGCTCGGATGTTGGAAATGATCATCCGAGAAAAAGTAAAATTGATTTAAAAAGTTGCGAATATCAATGCAGCAAAGAGGATACATCTGTGAAAAGGGCAGTACCGATGGGAATCTATCATATGTATGTTAGATGGACTGTGAATCATGAGCTATGAATGAATAGTAGGCGAAACTTACGTGATTTCAGATACAGGCTTCTCTTGGTTGAACCAGCTGACGTTGACAACCTTTTCATACTCTTCAGGAGTCTGGATAGCCATGGGCATGTAGTCGTCAGTAGTAACAATCTCTTGAAAGTCTTCACTGAATCTCTGTTTGAGCAACTCTGAGTATTTCTGAAACAGAGTGAGCAGGAAGCTATCAAGCATCGCGACAGAATACCCCCAACCCTAGATAGTCCAAATTTGTAAGTTAAAAGCTGAATACTAGATGGAAATTGAAGTGACATGCATACCTCCATCGTTTGGATGAACATGGCGATATAGCCCTTGATTTTTAGTAGACCCTCGGCATCGGTGACGTCATTGAGGGCTCGAGATGTTAGTGACATGGCAGTTTGGCACATTGAATCCCAAAGTTCCTCTACATCGACTGAAGATCGCAGTTGCGGTAGTCTCTGGAGAGTTGCCTTCTCGATGATGGCAAATCCAGCAATACCTTCCAGCAGACTGCTAAGTGAAGATTCGCCATCAGCAAGAAGATTGACAGAGCTGGGAAGTAAGAGGTCTTTTTGCTGACGCCGCGTTGCTGCATACTCTGATCTAAAGCGCTCACTTTGGCCAAGAGATTCATGGATGTGCACACATTCAAAAAGTGGCGTGAAGTCGATTTGTAGTTCATCATTGTCGAGTACATCGAATTCTTCACCATCATCACACACAAGCTCAATAGCCGAGTTAAGCTTGAAGTTGGACATGTAGGGGTTCTCTTTGACTCGTTCGCGCTGCCGTTCACGTCGCAGTTCCGTATGATAAAATGCAACTTCGCCCAAAAACTGAGACGTTTCTCTAATACGGAACAACCAAGTATTCAGGTCCGTCATTACTGCATCCGAGATGGTTCGTTGTGAAGAGGGGATAGATTTTTGGATGACATCTGCTAGTCGTTGTTGCGTCGCATATTTATTCTGGATAGTTGGAATGAGGTGTTCGTTTTGAAGATCGTCGAGTGATTTCAAAGCGGCATAGTATTTCTTTTTTCGAATGAGTTCATGGGCATTGTTTACTGCGCGCAAAATCTTGAGCGATTCCTCTAGAGCTGACGAAGCATCTGCAAGATTCTGACGGATAGCGCGGGTATTCACCAAAGCTTGCTTCTGGGCGGCAAGCTTCTCCGTACTCGATTGTATAGATTCGTTTAGGTTCATGATCTCAGCGGTAAGTGAGACTGTGCTTTCTCTGACATGTTGTAGCTGATCAACTGAAGCTAGAAACTCGCCATGTTGTGTTAATCCGATTTGCTCAATTTCAGTCTCCTTGTCGTCGGCATATCCGTTAAGGCTTTGCATAAGAGCTCCGGTACGTCCAGTAGTCGCAGCATCTTTGAGAATTGGTATCAATTGGTCGATGAAATCAGAATCCGAAGGTGGGAGGATAACCTATAAAATTTACGAACTCAGATGGTTAGGACAGAACAACTGAGAAGAAGAGGGGCATTCCAGAATAGCCAGGGGGGCTACTGACTCCGTCTACCGCAGAACGGTAATCATCGTATGCTCTAGTTCTTCGAGACATGGCACACCAAGATTAAAATATGAATTAAATGAAGGATATTTATTTGCGCAAAGCCCTTATCGTCATCATCGGTCTAGCATGAGCGCGCAGGTAGATGTGCTGCTATGTGATGTAAACAGCGGGCAAGCTTCAGCAAGGAAGGTACCTGAGACCTGCAATTTCCAAGCCACCACACACATAGACGCCTTAAGCGCGTTGCTCCATTTTTCTTGTGTATCCAAGAAAGTCGCATCGGCCCCACAATTGACGTCCAATGTTCTAGACGATTTACCAAAAGGGAAATCAACATCACTTGAACAGATGTTGACATGAGAAATAATCTCTTGGAGCAATCTTTTCCTAATGTGGGGCCTCAAGAACAACCAACGATGTACATGAAGCTGAAAAGAAAACTGTTGACTGTTTATGTTCAAAGTGGAGCATAAACAAGCCAGATGGAACCCACCAAAGTAAATAAACAGGTGTGCCTGTTGCTATAGTTTTCTTGTTGTTATAAAGTCCATCTCTGGTCCTGAAGTATTTGTATTTCTTTTCTTCCCTCCTTCACTCTCCTAAGATTTCATCGACGCTCAAGTCACATTTTCTATTGTCCAAGCAATTTTCAACTTCTACTTGAACGATCTTGTTATATTTCCATCTGAGTATCTATCGACATACATTAATTACTACAATGGCTTGTAAGTTTGATAAATCATCGGTTTCCTTTTCTGTCAGCATCAAAGCTATCAATCTTATACATATTCCGAGTGTTGAAAGAGTAGTGTCGCTATCATGGCGAGGACTCAATAAACAGCCTTTGCTGACTTCGCGCAGACACACATAACCCTCTTGCCATGGCTCCCATGGATTTCCCTGCTATCAAGAATGCTTATCAGCCGACTTTGCCTGGACACGGCTCGGCTGCGGAGTACTACGATCCCACCTATGGGCATGGTTACCCCGATGTGCGTAGTTGGTCTATCCATCCTGGGTATTCGAATACTATGAATAGCCATATTACACATCAGGTTCCTTCAATGGGAATGCCACTTCCATCCGACAATATTGAGCTTCCCTTGTATACACAGCTCAGTGATGATATGGGAGTTAGTCGAATTCTGGCTATCCGTGGCATTGGGGCCCAAATCCCCCAACTTGAGCTCCAGGTAAAGTACTTTCCAGTATATGATTTGTCAGAGCACTACTAATCCCTTCCTTACGATAGAACCTTCTTGGTCAAATTAGAAGATTCTGCGGGGCCACAGATACCTGCAGTCGGCTAGAGTGCGGAAACAAAGTCTTTGTGGTTTTTAGCAATCTGGAGAACGCCATTGATGCTCTCAATTCTCTCCCGCAGCGTACCTCGACTTAGAGTATCGGGTATGCGACGTGTGATGAAATAAAGATGGTATGTTTCTTTTTTAACAAGATCAAACCAAGCGCAATGGATTCACTTTTAGGACTAACATCTCACGCCATCCAGACCGGCCACAATCATCGCGAAACCCAGGTTCTGCTCACACTACAGAGCCACAACATCTATGTCCACTTGCAAGAAGTCGCCCTTCGGTTCTTTGGTGAACACGGCCAACTTTTTGCTGTCAGAACATTCGCAAACGAGGTAAAAGGTTTCTACTGTGCCATGATGGAGTACAGCAGCACAATTTCCATCGCCAAGTTGCTTGCCAGTCTTCATACCTCAGGCCTTGTAGTAAGTAACTCATGAGCCCAATGCAGCGTTTTTCTCTAACGGTTTTTCAAGTCCTTGGGCGTATACTTCAGCATCTCTATGGAGTTTCCGCCGTACCCTATCATGGGATATCCGGGTGTTCTTAAATTCCCAGATGCTTACAGTCAGCGGCTCCGAACTCACGTGAGTCTGTGTAACCAGCAGGTATGATGTCTTTGCAAACATGCACTGATTAGACGAATCTAACATTCTAAAAAGAGCCAGATCTATGGTTCCGGACCGAACCTTACCGCTAAGCATTCTGCTACTAACCCTCCAGCACAAGAAGCCCCCGCCATCAACTACGTCCCTGATAGTGTAGTGCAAGCTCATCTGAACCAACTAATCCGGGCTTGTACTCCGAGCTCTGTTCAGGGCTCTCGGGAACCTTCTCGTGCCTCTAACTGGAGCCAAGGAGGCGGATATCGTGCTTCCGACAATGAGATAGATGTGAGGAGCCTTCTATCGGGCCAGGATTTGCGCACCACGGTATATTTCTTATAACCTTGATACTAGTTTTACGTACCACTAATTCTCTCTGGAAGGTCATGTTGCGCAACATTCCGAACAAGGTTGACCAGGCCTGGCTCAAAGGGTATCTCGATGAAACTAGCCGCGGCAGATACAACTTCATGTATCTGAGAATTGATTTTACCAACAACTGCAAGTAAGTAGTCTACAGAAATTCCAATGCTTGAGACAACTATGTCAAACAGTAAACTAACATGTAAAATTGCAACAGTGTTGGCTATTCCTTTGTCAACTTTCTTGAGGTAAGTACTAATTCTTCCTGGGGTGGTAGGTGTTCTTCTAGCTAACATAGTTTTCTTCTAGCCAACTGATGTCGCACACGTTAGTATATCCAAATATGCATGTCAGTCCAGACATTATGCTAACAACATTTTACGTGATAGTTTGTGAGCTCGAGAAAGGGCAACAAATGGTAAGTCAATATTTATTACCTATAGACAAAGTTCCATCTCTGACTCGTTTCATAGGAATTGCTACAAGAGCGACAAGGTCACTCAGGTGACTTGGGCCGGTAAGTTTTGACATAATGTCCACATCCTGAGTTTATGATAGACATGCTAATACTCTGCGTAGCCGTGCAAGGGTGCGACAATCTCATCAACAAGTTCCGGAACAGTTCGGTGATGGGGGTTAATCCACTCTACCGTCCCAAGGCATGTCTGTTTGTCAGGAAACTTTTCATCTTCATGTTCGCTAACAAAATAACAAGCTGTTTTACACCTACAACGACGGGAAGCACCTTGCTGGGCACGAGCGACCTTTCCCTGGGCCTGATAGTACCTCAAAGCAACGCCGAAGCATAATTAATTCCGAAGTTGGTACGTATAGTTAATTAAGCTTCTGATGGTATACGCTTCTTGCTAACTAATTTTAGGCCTTCGTCCTCCAAGCTTTAATAGCAGTAGTCATAGTAGCAGTCGAATCGGCCAAAAGCGGTCATATTCGCTCATCAATGGAAGTGAGAACATGACTCCGCGCAGTGAGTATGGCGGCTCTGATCGTGGGTTCACCAAGCATCGTCGACTGGAATGAAAAAAAAAAAGAACATTGTCTTATGCGCATCCAAGCTTGATTAAAGGAACATGATTACATGTATGTACATGACCTACATATGTATACTTACACAAGTGTGCTTTCTCTATTACAATAATACGTGCATATTATTAACAATAATGATAACTATCTACAAGTCTGGGTGTTCAGGAAGGGCTGGGAGTGGTTTTCGTGTTTGCTCATTTACAAAACTTGATGTACGGCGAGAAAGTGTGTTTGGCAGGTTGCTCACATATAGATCGCGCTCCGGACTTGTGACATCATTATCATCATCACTAGACTCGGTAGATGGTGGCGGCGAAAATTGACGATGACGACTACGGCTAGACCTATGTTTACCATCCCCAGACTCTGAACTTTCTTTGCCCCATTCCTGCAGCGATTCTTGGCCAAATGATTCTTTCTGAATGATATTATAACTTCTAGAAGCTCGATTGATATCGTGAGCTCGTCCTTTTCGACTGTGACTTAGCGGATTTTGGCTCCATTCAAGAGGTGGTGACATGACAGACCGAGAAAAGATAACAAGAACCAAACATGAGAGTAGTAGAACGGATTGGCCGATCGACATACGTTTTTGAAATACTACCTCTTCTGCGAGTACATTGAGACGAGCTCCCATAGCAAGCATTTCATTCTCAGATTGTTCCCGTTGTGCTTCAAACGCTTTAGCTGTAGA
The DNA here is from genome assembly GCA_002018255.1 of Bretziella fagacearum. NCBI lineage: Eukaryota > Fungi > Ascomycota > Sordariomycetes > Microascales > Ceratocystidaceae > Bretziella > Bretziella fagacearum. The sequence continues at coordinate 2,161 of MKGJ01000001.1, read as the reverse complement.
TTCCCAAATACGATCATATTGATATCGCAAGTCCCGTAATTCATAAAGAATGGTTTCATTCAGATGTTTTAGAAGCATATTTGACTTTCGATGGTGATTGTCCTCAGCTTTGCTGATGACATTTCGAAGCATGTATGCTTGGTCTTCAAGATACCGAATAGACCATGTCACGTTGGTTTCCAAGTACTGCAGTCGCTTGGAAACAGACTTGAAGAAACTTTCTTGAACCAAGGGTGTAGTACCCGCAGATGCAGCTTTTGCACGAGAAGGCATAGGCTCAACTGGTCTAGGCGAGTAGCTTGATCCAGGGGTAGAAGAGACCGACGAGTCAGTTAAGCTAGCCGGTGGGGACACATCAGACTTGGGAGCCAAAGATAGTAAAAGATTCCGTGAGCACTCGTTACTTGGCTTTATCCTTTCAGTAATCTTAGTTTTATCAACAACCGTCGAGTAATCAGTTCCGGCCATGGAGACACTATCATGACTCACAGTTGCCTGTGAAGTCTGTGGATAGTCTCGATAAACCGGTGCACTATCGACAGAACAGGACTGAGAACCACCAAATATAAGGGATGCCAAGAGTGGGTTTAAAGAACAGATAGCTGTAGCATTAGAATCAATATCATCAATATTGTTCAGCGCTAATCCATGAGTGATAATATCGGCGGCCTCAAGCTGAAGTTTCTCGATTATCATATCGACTGATGCTGGAGAGTTCTCATCTTTAGCAACATCCGGTTGGTCCTGAGTATGTGATACAGCAATAGATGTTTCCGACTCGCCAACAACTTCATCGAGATAATGTGCCTCATCGATAGCCAATGTCTCATCATTTGTCCCCTCTGCTTCTTTCCAAGACTCTATCATGGTCGTACCATGGACTCGTATCAAAGAGATGGGGCAGTAGTATTCATTTCCATAATGAGAAAGAAACTCAAGTCGGATGTACCTAGCATAGATACGCGGGTTTTCTACCAAAAAGGCTTGAATATCGCGGGAATTCCTGGCTTCAAATGTGCCAAGGTCAACCCACTTGTCTATCTTGACAGGATATCGGTCACTCGCGCTAACTCGAAATAATCGAACCATGCTAGAGAAGAATTCAAAATTGGCAATAACCACTGTATCCACCAGAATATCATCACTCAATTCCACAATGACAAACTTATTCTTCGTTGCACATTCCATCAGCAGGTATGAATCTTTGTTCTCACGGAGAATAGCTTTTGCATTCTTAGCGCCTGGTGTGGTCTTGAGCACGGTGGCGCCAGCATCGAATGATGAGTAGGAGAATCTTTCCTTGCAAGTCTTCCCGGCATCTTTTGATGGATGATAGTTTAGTTGAACATTGTCGAGGGAGGAAGATGCTATAGAACTAGAGTTGCTATTAGGTTTTGGGCTAGGAGTGGGAGTTGACAGGGACAACTCTGTGATCATTGAATTGGTAATATCAAGAGTTGCGTGAGTCGCCTTGGCTAAGGTTTTTTCTGCTTTGGTGCTTCGTGATGCGCGTTCGCTATCAATCTGGGATTCGCTATCTGTCCCAGCACGCTTCATCATGTAGTCCTTCCATTGCTCAAAAGGCATAAAGTTAGACTCAGGGTCAGACTCTGGGACCAACGATGTCATTGTCGGCACTACATCGTCATTGGGATCGTAAAATATCGCTGCATCAGCCGATGTCGAAACTAGAGGTTTACTCAATGGGCATGATGTCGGTTGCGGGTCAACGAAAAACACGATATTGGGATTTGGACAAGTTGCATCATGTGTATGTGGGACATGAGAAGCTTGTAATTTTGAGAAGTTAATGATGAAGAAAAATTGGTATATGTATCTCAGCCACATTATGCATTAGAGTTGAGAAAATAAATGGTCTTATAATGGTTTAAGTTGCAGAGTATAGTTTTCATATTAATGTGTCTGTAAATGACGTCATGTTAACCCTATGTTTTATGTTCATTAGGGTTGTTGTAAAAATAATCTTTAAAGAAAATAATATAAATATATAGATTTGATTTGAATTTTTGGAATCAATAATCTCATTCAGCTTTAGCTATAGAGATATTAGATACTTTCTTTACCTTGTAAGGAAAAGGAAGGTAACATTCTTTTCCTGTAATTAGCTCGTAGAAGGCAGATAAAAGATATATTTTTCCTT